>CAIGRB010010912.1:34514-59770 GCA_903798255.1 Fraxinus quadrangulata
ATTCGTGTTGTATATCGTTCATATGGGATAACCCGACCCACATGTTATTAATGCGGTTGGAGGTAGTTTGAATTTGAAATTCAAACATACAACTTCCAAACCACCATTAACTCCCATACAACTCCATTCATTATGCCTTGGAAGAAAAAAAAAAAAAAAAGTTGGTATGAAAAAATATGTAAATTCGTATGGAAATTGACATCAAAATTGGAAAATCCTTAGAACCATATTTTTTGCATGAAATCTCACAAAAATTGACACTTAGATTGTTGATAATAATCCCCTTCCATTGTGATTGAGATTGGGACCATTGGAGAACAAGAAATGCAGATTTTGGAGTTTTGGAATGCAAGGTGATTCAACCATTAAAAGATCTTGGAATTCATCATTTCAAACAATTTTTTTGACCCGAAATTCATGTTAAAGAATGCTGCGAATTCTTACATTGATATCAGAGCCATAAAAGTTGTTTCCCTTGCATACTGTCTTGTTGTAAATGAAATTATTATGTTAAAAATGCATGTATGCCATTTTTATATTTTCATTACATTTATAGATGGATTCACGCATTTAGTTGTGCCTCTGATTTTCTTAAGTTGAAAATACTGTATTTATTTAGACTTCTCTGAAGTGGAGTACAAATCAGATTATGGAAGTGAAGACTTTGAAAACTATTAATAGCGTGAATCTCTATTATAAATATCGGTGATCTATGTAATGAAGGTATTTTATAAATACCTGTCTGTACAGTGTTATTTTTTTTATAAAGGATATGACATACGCCCTAAAAATGGGAGAAAACCTCGCGGCGCGTGTTTTATATTACATGTGCTTTTACGATCAATAATGGGCAAATGAGTGAATAGATCCCTACTTCCTCATTGTGTAAGACCTTGAGGTTTATATAACCTCATATATACCCTTATAACTTTTGAATGTTTCTTAAGATTTTATTTCGGTGTTACTAATTTTGCATGTTGCCAATAACTATGATTGATTCGATTTGATAGGACACGTCTAGGAAATCAGTTGATTTAAAGTCGAAGGATTCAAGTAGGAAAGGAAAACTATTTTGACCAACATTTATATTTGTACTCACCGGTCGGAAAATTGTGTTTAACCATTTAGGGTATAGAACACAATTGTAAATACAATGATATGATGTAGGGTTCAAGTATGTTTCATAAATATTCGAGGGATTGGAAATACTTGAATCAATATTGAAAAAAGAGTTTGGGTTATAGCGAGATCTAATGTTCCTCTAGTTGAGTTACTATATATCCCTAACAGGTTTATAGTATTGTGAGCTCTAATATTACTCGCTGGTCACACGATCTATTTATCGTATGATTTTTTGTGAGATAGATCTTGAGAAAGATCTAATGTGTGACATTCGTTGTCCCTTATGGTTCAGATCAAGTCAATCATGTGCGAGTGAGAGATGTTAGAAAAATACAGGTCATGAGTCGCCCATGTGAGATGACCCGACCACAAGTCATTAAAAGGGTTGGAGGGAGTAGTTTGAATTTGAAATTCAATCATACAACTCTCAAACCACCATTGACTCCCATACAACCTCCATTCATTATGCCTTGGAAGAAAAAAAATGTGTAAATTCGTATGTAAATTGACATCAAAATTGGAAAGTCCTTAGAACCATATTTTTGGTATGAAATCTCACAAAAATTGGCACTTAGATTGTAGATAATAATCCCTTCCATTGTGATCGGGATTGAGACAATTGAAAAACAAGAATTTTGGAGTTTTGGAATGCAAGGTGATTCAATCATCAAAAGATTTTGGAATTCATCATTTTAAGTAAGTTTATTGACCCGAAATTCATGTTAAAGAATGCTGCGAATTCTTACAATGTATCTTTTTCCCACTCGAAGTTGCACACTAAGCCTGCCAACTCGAAATGCTCAAAGGCTGCTAGAATCATTTGCCTCTCGGGCGACAATTTCTTCTTGGAAACTACATTATCAAATGTTTCCTTATGTTGTTGTGACCTAAACCTTCTCATCCCCCATAATCGACACGAGTGTGCGCTCTAGAAGTAGACCCCTTCGCTTTTCCCTTTTCCTTTTCTGCACTCGGTCTCTTCATCCTTTTTGGCATCATTTACTATGAAATTATGATGAATTTAAACATTAGTGAAGTATAGATAATGTATTAATCATAGTAATCATAAACGTGTCACACAAAAGGAAAAATGGGGTTCTAAATTAAGGGTTTTAAGTGATAAGTGTAAATATTACACTTATTTTGACTATCAAAAATAGTTTTTTGAATAATTTTATGAACTAGATATTTAAATTTTGTGTCTTTTATATTATTAGAGAAAACCTAATTTTGGATGAGAAAGGATGAAAATGAGCAATAATAGATCAAAAATGAGTTGGACACATTTTGAAATATGGGGACCAAGAAGTCACGTTTGGAAATTGAAGGACCTTGATTGTCAATTTTAAGGACTAAATCTAAATTAAAAGAAGAAATAGAGGCCAAATTGTACAAGAAAAATATAAATTCCAGCAATTGGAAAAATCCTAATTGAATTAAAATTATGTTTCCCAATCATTTTGGAACTCTATTTTAGACCTATTTTAGGTTTCTAAATAGGAATCTTTCGTTCCCAACATTTCGTCTCTATTATTCTCGATAGATGACTAAATATTAACATATGAACTGAGTCATCTTTTCATATGGACTGTCGTTCTCGACAGTTAAATGCAGTATTTCTCGACATATGGCAGATTCTCGATAATATCAGTTTGGCAGTCATCTGTCCACATGTATAACTTTGGTTCATCCGACATTATACGTGTTTTTTTGATTTCTTACTCGTGTGTTTCACATTAACATGTACGAATTATTATGATCTAATCTTTCTTTCTTTGTTGTTGTACCTCGTTCTTACAGATGAATTTTGAAATCCTCGTTCCCAAAAATGCGCACTTGTGCGCCCATATATCTCAAAGGAGTAATTTAAAGTACGTGAAAATCGTAGTGGAAAATTTTGATGCTCGACAGCGAGAAGATTTCGGCAACTTGTACCTCAGGTTCCTAGCCGATGTACCAAACATACAATTCTCGGCCCAATTAATCCAACAACTAGTTTTCAGATCCATTCGTACTGATAAGACAAAGGAATTGTGATATAATGTACAAGGGCAGCTGACATGGTTTGGACTGCAAGAGTATGTGATCATGACGGGATTAAAATGTGGGCTCACCCCGAAAAGCAATGAGTTTACTAAAGTCATGGAAACGAGGACAAATACTTCAAATCATTGGATAAGATTTTATGTGCCCAATTGGAATGTGCTTTTCTTCGACCGTCGACACCCTGAGCTGATCGATACAAGCTAGGCCTCGCTTTAATTGTCAAATGAGTATTTAATGTTTCGAATAATAATGTAGGTATCGATATCGACACATTATCTATCGTCGACAACCTGGACATCTTTTTTACTATCCCTAGGGTAAAGTGGGGTACAATTGTCTGTTAAAGGGATTTAGGGATAGTTGGGCAAGGAAATTTCGTGAGGCCAAAGCAAAGAAAGAAAAGGAGATCAGTTATACAATTCACGGATTTCCCATTGCCATGCAGGTATGTATAATTATTCCTAGAATAGTACTAATTATTATTTTAATATAAATATGTTGTCATGGAAACTCGATAACAATGGTATTCTTTGCAACAGATATGGGCATTTAAGGCGGTTCCTAAAATTGGTAAAAGGTTTGGTAAGAGGCTTTGTAATCGATCGCCAAGACTTCATAGGTGGACGTGTTTAAAACAATTGCAGAAACGTACGTATGAGGCATTCTTCAAGAACAAACAGGTATTTGATCATTTCTAATCTAGTCAATCTTTCAATTTGGAACCTGTATAAAGTACATTCATGTGGATACTCATTCTCTATACTTGCAGCTACATTTGTATGCGACGCTACGTCCTACTGAAGAAGAGTGTGATCAACCACATATCTCAATCCTCATGCCTTTTGAAGATATTCTCGTGCTGGATTGCAAGGTAGTTAGTCGATCCACAGTTTCATGATGAGCAAGTGGGCAGTGAAGGAAATTATGAATTGTCTATGGGGGAAGCCGATGAAGAAGAGACATCACAAGAGGGCTCACAAGATGCAATATCTGGTGGTGATGACTTTTCAGGAGAAAAGAGTCGTGACGAGTTAAATGATGGTGATAGTGTGGATGACAACGATGAACATATCCTTGGAAGGCATATGGGTGCATTTTCGATGCCTCGCGCGCCCAAATGTAGTTCTCCTGTAAATTTACCATCGACATCTTGACAATAAGCTGCAACCTTGGAACACCCCTCTCTAGAGCGGAAGTAGAAGAATTATTGTTGGATCAACGAATCCTTATCGAAATGCAACTCCAAATAGTCAAACTCAAAATCATTCAGCATGTGGAATCGAAATTTGCAAGACTAAAGGAGTTCATATCTACACATGTGACCCCGTCCGGTTCATATCTTCGAACAAATGCATGTGAGCCCAGATTTCCTAAAAATGTACAACAAGGTATGTACATTAAATGTTTAAAAGTTAATCTTATTAAATATTGTGAATGATTTCATTAGTATACAAACTAGAAATCGATGACATGATTCGTTAATATTGGAAATGTTGTTTTGAAATAGATGGATTGGGCATCGCCCCCCAAGTTCTGTGCCCGAATGACCAGGAAGGTATGTTGCCTAGTGAGAAGCAGGATGTGAAGTATGAGGAATTCAAAATTTTTAAGACTCTAATCTTGTTGTCTAGAATACAAACTAGAAATCGATGACATGATTCATTAATATTGCAAATGTTGTTTTGAACTAGATGGAGGAGGCATCGACCCCCAAGGTCCTTTTTCTGAATGACCAGGAGGGTCTGTTACCTATTGAGAATGAGAAACAGGATGTAGATGGTACGTATGTGGAGTATGAGTCAACTATTGAATTTTGTTTATATACTGTAAGAATGTTGAATATATTCTCATGATATAAATGCAGATAGTACAACACAATTGGGTGATGCCATGGAGAAAACTACACTACCCACTTCTAATGCAATGGTCCAACCTGAATGTAAGTTACCAAAGAAGGATTCATGATATTGATTTTAGGTAGCCGAGCAGATATTTAGATGTTGGTAGACTATGTTATATTAGAATTTCGCCTTTTGCAAATAACTAATTCAGCACATACTACTTTTGCGTAGACGATATCAGTGACATACCAGTGGCGACCACCTTACCCGTCGAAGGCAACGATGTAGTTAACACGAAAAGGCCACGATTGACACGTTTTCGCTTCCCTGTATCATCTACCAGGACTCCATACACCAAGGAAAGGAGGAAGAGACTCAAGAATTAGTGTCCAAGAATTTGTTTTCCAACTTTTGGATGTATGGTGGATGTTGATGTCTTTGTGATATGTCGACTGTTATATTTATTAGACATCGTTAAGTTTGTCATTTCTTTTGTACGCGATATTCGTTAAGTTTGCCGTTTCATATGTCAATTGTTGAATTTTTCAGACATCTAGAAGTAATTTTTTCCTTTTTTTTTTGTTTCTGCCTGATTCAGTATGGAATCAGTAGATCTTGAAGACTATCTATTTAATTATAGGATAGAAGTTGATTTTCCAACATTTCACTTCAGTAGAGACATGGCATCGTGCTGAACTGTCATTCCCCGAAAGTTAACCACAGTAATTCTCGACAGATGATGTTATCCCGACAGATGAAGTATGTAAAAATCCTAGAGGACCATACTACAATTAAGATACAAATGTACTAATGAAAATTGATTACCAACAACTACAGTCAGTAATTTCTAAGATATACACACTCATTAAGATTTACAATTGTCATAAATTATGGAAAAAGTTTAAGCCATAAAAGCACAATTAGAACTTAAACCATCACACCAATTGTTTGTCAAATTAAGTTTGAGATGTGACTTGGTGGTTGGGTAGTAAATCACCATAGTTGCTTCCCTCCAATAAGTTCATTATAAATAACATGACATCACTTAATTATAAGTTACACTTAGACACTTCATAAGCTTTGCGACACTGTATACTACTCACATACACAAACAATTTCACCCATCCTGTTGCATTCTCCATAATGGGTTCGTCAACGGAAATCAACGAATCATTCAACCTGAATGAGCCTCTGCCAATACCCAATTTGTCCCAATTATTTCCCATCATAATTTTGTCAAACAATGAGGAAGTCAACCCTCAGAATGGTAGGAGAGCCATTTTCGTTGTTTCTTTTCCCAACCTCGACGAAGTTGCAAGTGAAGCATTGCAGTCACCGAAGAGTATGATCAATGAGGGATTTTAGTTCATGGTTCAGTACAAAGATGAGTCTGATGACGATGAGTGGTTGACAAACTTTTCAACTCCTGAGATAATTGTTATAAGCTCCGATGATTCTGATGAAGACAGTGCGGGAAAAACTTCAAACGACGACGAAAATGAGGTGGACGGTAATTGTATATGGTTGTGAACAAAGAAATAAGTGTGTAGTTCTTTTTTATTTGTTTTGTCAGGGATGAATTTGGTAAGGGTCTTTACCAAACAGTCAGTAACAACATGTCCCTTATGCATCGTATTTGTAGTTACAATATATAGTTCGTGCTAACTGTCGAGAACGATAAAACAATCTGTCGGGAACGACAGATTAAATGTCGGGATGTTATACAATATTATGTCAATGGATCCGTACTTTGGTTGTGAACTTAAACATGTCTTCTACTGTTTGCATAACAAAAATTTTGTATGTGACATAAACACGACTAATGTTTGCAAAAGGTAACGAAATGTAAGTGATAATATAACTTCTAAAAGTGTAACGTAAGCATTGTGAGATGCAAAAAACAACTTTGGACAAGTTATGAACAGAAATATTTTGTCGGGACCGACAATTGAACTAGCGTAGCGTAATGAAGTAATCTGTCTACATGAGAAATTTGTTGTGAAGTTATTGCTACATGACCAAATATTTGCAAATGATATTGAAAGGATAATGATAATATAACTAAAAAATGTACAACGTCATCATTCGGTGATGCAAAATATAACTTCAACTTGTATCAGACATCAAGGCTATTTACATGAGTGGTGTTACAATGGGGTTGGAACGTGTGGTTTGGTTATGGCCAACTCTACCATAGTGAGTGCATTTCCTAATTCGTATGGTAGACTCGTATATGGATTGCTTGTGTCATGTGGGTGGTCTATTGGAGGGCGACGTACAATAGGTGAGAAAATAGAAACATATGTAATTTCGTTTGGAACAACCCAGTCTACTTGCGCAACAGGATAAATTGCTTCACTATAAACACCCCTTCAATAGTCTGCCGTGTAATAAGGGCAGCATAGATCGCACAATAAGCACCCCTTCACGACAAGTGCACATATTTTCCAAAAAGTCTACCATGTCCGTGTCAGTGGATATATCAACTTGTGTTAAGTTGTCTGACAATGCATGAACTCGAAGCCTAGTACCAGCTTCGAATGTTGTCTATAACTCGTTCTCCATCCTCAATGACAATAAGGTACTACATTTGATTGCATTTGTTCGACATTCATAAAACCACTTCTATATAGTACTTCGAATGTGTTCGACCAGGCATGTGATCGGTAATGAACGGGTATGTCTCAACATTGAGTTCAAAGATTCCGCATTATTGTTTTTCATAATGTTAAATCGTTGTCCAGCGAATAGTGCTCACGACCAATATGAAGAACCTACTCGCTCTAAGTACCCGTAAATTCTTGTACTTACCCTACGGATCTGTCCTATAAGTCGTTCGAACTCTTCAACGTGATAAGTTGTAGCAGCTCGTTTGAATAAAAAGATTTGACTTGCGTTCTTGTACCTATGGATTAAGTTCTTTTCCTTATGCCACATACAACAACCATGGTGAGATAAAGAAAATAAGTGACTAATGGCTTTTCAATACTATTTTTCCTATTTGAAACAAATACGAGTTCATCTGAGTCACCTATAAGATCTTTCAACTTCGACAGAAACCACATCCATAATTTATTTGTTTCGACATCTACGATCTCCCATGCTAAGGAATAAATTTATTTGTTGGCATTTTGGGCAGCTACTAGTAGAAGTGTACCTTTATACGAACCTTTCAAGTGACTACCGTCAACACAAATGCTTTAAATGCTTCTTGCAACCCAAGAACAAAATCCAAGGTTAGATATTACTATGGTTGTTGCGGTACATGAAGATTGCATGTAAAGACTTGTATTTCACTTTCTATTCTGAAATTTGACATGTTAGACTTCTAGGTATGATCTTGGCGCATCTCTCTTCAAGCCTGGCCTGTAATTGAGATCGTTAACCATTGCAATGGTCTTATCTCTTTAAAATCGCATCGACCTCAATATGCAATTCCCATGTAGGATATTTTCATTGTTGTCCAGCAATTGAATGCTTTTCAAGAAGAATAGTCTCTTTTGAGTAACTTAAATCATATATCTTGTACAACCCTAAACGTAAAAAAAAATATACCACTATACTAAAATGCATCAATTAGTTTATTTCTATGGATTTAATAATATTATTGCAAGAGGAAATCCATTTCCAATGTCTATGGCTGGATTTCTTACAAGAGTTAATATAGTCAAGGGCTCCCGTTTATGAATATAAGAAAAGTTGCTTACAGAGGAGATAATCACTCCAATAGCACAAAGTTTGCACAATAGCATAGAGCTCTTTTAACGTATTTCGAATATTTTTGGCTTGCTTCATTGACCATCTCACTAAAGAAGACTTTGGGATGTACTTTATTACTTGAAACACCATCGATTCCAACATTATATGCATTGTTTGCAACTTTAAATACTTTCAAAAAATCTGGTAGTTGAAGAAGTGCCTTAGTCAATAGTTATGATGTGTTTGTCCACATGAATACCCATAAAAACAGTATTCTTTTCTTATGCTGGTGACTGGCCATTTTATAATGGCTTTGACCTCTCCAGATCTAGTTCAGTCTCTTTAAATGGATAGTTAAATTTTAAAGGGAAGAAAAATAGAATTGCAATCAACCGTAATCTCATTGCCATAGATTTGCAAATATATAGTACAAAAGAATATTGAAAGAATGATCTAGAATTAGTTGGTTAGTTCCTAAATTGGTGGATCGTGTCTGGAATAATTTACAACAGAATTAGTGCTGGCAAAACGACTTCAAAACAGCAAGGAAAGAGGCTGCTGATGAACTCACCGGACATGCACTTATTAACCGGATCTTCACTTACCGTATTGAGCACTTATCGGATTGGTAGCTTACCGTATTTTGCAGTCTTTTACCAATACGGTAACTTGTCAATACGGTAACTTGCTAATACGATTACTTACCATATTGAGCAGCTACTTACCGGATTGAGCTGCTAACTTTCGTTGATTCCTTAACACCCTCCCTCAAGCTGGAAGTTACCAAAGTAACTCCGAGCTTGTCTTTTAAGAAGAGAAATCTTGAGTGGTTCAGTCCCTTGGTCAGTAAATCTGCAATTTGATCTGAGGAAGGCACATATTTCACTTCAAGTTCTTTTGCTATCACTTTATCTCTGATTAAATGTACGTCCAATTCTCTATGCTTTGTTCTAGCATGATATACGGGATTAGCAGCTAAGGCTGCTGCACTTATGTTATCACACCAAATGGTTGGAGTTACAGTCAGTGGAAGTTCCAATTCTTGGAAAAGCAATTGAATCCAAGTGATTTCTGAAGCAGTTGATGCAAGAGGCCCTATATTCTGATTTAGTACTTGAACATGCCACAACATGTTGCTTCTTTGAAGACCAGGCTATCAAATTTTCTCCCAGACAAACACAATAGCTGGTTGTTGATCTTTTATCATCTGGACATGAAGCCCAATCTGTATCTGAGTAACTATTCAAAGTTAGTCTATCACTTTTTTGAATCCATAGTCCATGGTTTATTGTTCCTATGAGATATCTCAATATTCTCTTCAGAGCCTGCCAGTGTGAGGATGTAGGTGCTTGCAAAAATTGGCTTAATTTATTAACAGCAAAAGCAATATCTTGTCTAGTGTGCTGAAGGTACTGCAAGTTTCCAACTTACCAGCAGGAATAGGTATAGGACATGGTTTTAAGTTCTGCAACTCAAACTTCTTAAGCAGATCTACAATGTATTTTGTTTGTGTAAGATGAAGTCATGAGTCATGACACAATACCTCAACTCTAAGAAACTGATATAGTCTCTGTATGTCCTTCCATGCAACTGCTAGAGAGTATTATTCTGAGGGTTGAAGGCTTGATAACAGGGCTAAATATTTTATAGAAATCAATGCCATGTGTTTGATGAAAACCTTTGGCTACCAGTCTAGCTTTGAATTTCTATACTGAATCATCTATGTTATGTTTAAGTTTGAAGATCCATTTATTTCCTACAATGTTGTATGTTGGTGAAGGAGGCACCAGTTCCCAGATATTGGTCTTTGTCAAGGCATTGAATTCTTCCTCCATAGCTTTCTTCCAATCATCATTCGTCATAGCCTCAAGTTACATTTTTGGGTTCCGAGATGTTTTCAGTTGAATTTCCCAGATAAACCTTTGGTTTGAACACTCCAGCTTTACCTCTAGTGATCATGGGATGCTCAACTGGATTTCCTGCTCTCTGTTGAGGTCTTTCTTCAGTTTCATTGTCAACTGATTGTTGATGAATTTCATCATTCTCTAACATATTAGGTTCAGGCACTGTAGGTTCTGTTTTAGCATTCCCTTCAGATTTACTAAGATCATCTCCATGAAACACATTATCATACTGATTGTCATTTAAGTCAGAAGATGAGTGATGTTCAGCATAAGTAGCTTCAGAATGAGTAGCATCAGCAGGACTTGAGATAGAGAGTGTTTCGTTAAGTTCAGAGGGAAGATGAAAGTATGACACTAAGGTTGCAGACACTGTTGGTTCTGACTGGTTTTTGGTAGAGGTTGAGGACTCGAATCGAAACTCTAATTTATTGAATAACACATCTTGATATGTATAACTTTCTAGTTGAGCTTAGGCACTTGTAGCCTTTATGGGACTCACTGTAACCAATGAATGTACACTTTGTTGAGTGAAGTTAAATTTATGTTTTTGGTAAGGTCTCAAATAGGGATAACAGGCACAACCAAAAACATTTTAAGAACTGGTAGTTGGGTTTCTTTTTGTACAAAGTTTGATAAGGAGAGTGCATTTTAAGAGTGGGTGTTGACAGCCTATTTATGAGGTAGGCAGCAGTTTGAAAAGCTTCCCACCAATACTTCAAAGGTAATTTGGCTTGAGCTAGAAGTGTTAGGCCAGTTTCAGTCACATATCTATGTTTCCTTTCTATCCTACCATTTTGAGCTGAAGTGTAAGGACATGGATGTCTGAATTCGATTCCTTCATGTGCTAGAAACTTTAAGAATGCTCTATACTGACCTCCCCAGTCAGCTTGTAAGGTTTTTATCTTGCTGGACAGTTTGTTCTCAGCAAGTTTTTTGAACTGAATAAACACATTTAAGGCCTAAGATTTTTGTTTCAGAGGATAGATCCAAGTAAATGTGCTAAAGTCATCTAAGAAGGATATGTAGCACTTAAATCCTGAGGTGGATATGATAGGAGCTTGTCCCTATGTATCTGTAAAAACCAATTCTAGTGGGGCTTTGGCTTGTGATGAAGATGAAGTAAAGGGTAGCAAGTGGGCTTTACCAAGTCGACAAGCATTGCAAAACATTTTGATATCATTTCCTTTAACTTTCAGATTACAGGATTTGAGAATTTGAGTAATTACTTGGCTAGAAGGATGACCAAGTCTCTTGTGCCATACATCAGTAGTGGAAATTAAAGACTCATGACTGGGAGCAATAGAGGACAGACTGCAAAATGATTTATTTGTGGTGGTTAACTCCTAAGATAGACACTTGGTGGTTTGGTGATGAAAGTCCAGCTGATACAACCCATCCTTAAGCTTCCCTTGCATTATCACTTCATTCGTTGACTTGTTCTTGACAAAAAATTAGGATAAAATTCCATGTAAACATCATTGTCTAAAGTTAATTGAGAAACACTGATAAGGTTTTTCTTAATCTCAGGGACATGGAGGAGTTTATTTAGTACCAGAGTTTTATCATTCAAAGCTAATATGTGTGTGGTGCCAAAGTGAGAGATATGTAACTTACTACCATTTCATGCTATGATTTTCTCATTACCAGCAAATTCATTAACTAAGGTGATGTTTCCTTTGTTAGAGGTGATGTGATTACTGGCCCTAGTGTCTGCATACCATGCTGGATCAGTTACTATGCTTGGTGATGCAATAAGAGCTGCAGTGAAGGGTTATAGTTGCTTCTTAGGTTTGGTGAGGTTCCAGAGTATCTGTCATCATATCTGAAATTACATATATTGGCCTTATGACCAATTTTTCCACATACTTGAGAGATTGGTCTATCACTATCGCAATGGAAATTACCTCCTTTGTTTCTGCCTCTTTTTCCACTTCTGTAGTTGTTAAAATTGGTGAATCTGCCACCAGAACCTGGTCGGTAGGTTCTGAAACCATGGTGATTGGAACCAGATCTTTGAGAGAAATTAGCTAAAGTCTGATTAATGCTGATCTCAGCTATGTCATTTCTCAGGGAATTGAGATGTTCCAATCTGCTTTCATAAGTCATGTGTTGACTGAAGTTCACCCCAAGATATATGGTTTCTGCTATTGATTTGGACAACAATGGGAGTGTAATCTTCATCCAGACCAGCTAAGACTTGAATAACCAAGTCTATGTGAGACACAAACTTTTCTCAATTGTTGTCCATATCTCTTTTGAGTTTGTTTTACCCATAACTCTCATTGCAATGTCTGAAGTCATAGATGAATAGAGCCATCCCATAAGTAGTTGATATGCTGACATCCATTGACTACATTCAGGATTTTTTATCATCTCAATGCTAGTTCCTGCTTCATCAATAACTTGGCTGTCTATAAATTCTTGGGGACACACCTACATAGTAGGAAGTTGTTTTTGTCCAGCTTTACTGAAACAACTTGGGTAAGATTGACACCAAAGGGCGAGAGACTGTTGCTACTTAGTAGGGGAGTAGCTATGCTGCTGGAGATTAATGCAGGTGTAGAAATGGGATCAGCATTTTGTGGAGTGTTGCTGGAGTTGGCCATGATGCTCTGATACCAAGTTAAATTTTAAACGGAAGAAAAATAGAATTGCAACCAACCGTAATCTCTTTGCCATAGATTTGCTAATATATAGTACAAAAGAATATTGAAAGAATGATCTAGAATCAGTTGATTAGTTCCTAAATTGGTGGATCATGTCTGGAATAATTTACAACAGAATTAGTGCTGGCAAAACGACTTCAAAACAACAAGGAAAGAGGCTGCTGATGAACTCACCGGATATGCACTTATTAACCAGATCTTCACTTATCGTATTGAGCACTTACCAGATTGGTAGCTTACCGTATTGTGCAGTCTCTTACCAATACGGTAACTTGACAAATACGGTAACTTACCGTATTGAGCAGCTACTTACCGGATTGAGCTGCTAACTTTCGTTGATTCCTTAACATGGATAGACAAAGCCCAAAAACACAATTGTTGGAGTTATGAATGAACATTTGTTTGTGTTGCTGTATATTCTTATTTGATGATTGCTATTTTCAAATCCATCTTTGAAAAGTATATCATCCAATCATGGAAACAGAGATTGATATTTGATGGCTATCTTGTTAGTGGAGCTATAATCAGGCCTTTTACCACGTTTCTTCCGGGTGAGTAATGTTGGGGCAGCATAAGGGCTTAACTTTCAAGAATGGGTCCCATTAACAGTGGCTCTTAACCTGCCCTTTTAGAACGAGTCCTATTGATATTTGATGGCTATCTTGTTAGTGGAGCTATAATCAGGCCTTGTACCACGTTTCTTCCGGTGAGTAATGTTGGGGCAACACACGGGCTTAACTTTGAAGAATGAGTCCCATTAACAGTAGCTCTTAACCTGCCCTTTTAGCTCAAATATTAGGTAGTTGAAAATCTGATACTAGTTGATTGCATGTCCGAGTTACCGCAATAGAGTAGTTCGTGCGTATTTCTATAGGAGCCACAATAGATTAGTCTTCCAGCAACTTAGCAATTCATGTATGATTACATTTAAAAATTTGGAAATAAGATGTAGAATAATAATGGACACTTGGAAAGGCAAACACATTAAATATTCCTCTAGGGCTTTGAAATATGGACTTTGCTGTTGTTTCCATTTTCCAGATATTGAACTCCATTTAATGCATTCAAAAATTCTTTATTAGCAGCTGCCATTGGTTTCCCTCACATGATCCTACAGCTTTTGATTGTCTTACACTAAGCATTGTCAATTTTCTTTTCTTAATGCCTTGTTATTATAATAATTGCAGAGGAGTTACATGAAGATGCCAGAGCCCCAAAAGGCTCCTGCTCCAGGGCTTGTGTACTTTCACATTCCATTGCCGGAATATGCAAGCTTTGATTCGTCGAACTTCACAGGTATTAAGCAGGAAGACATTAGTTCGGCATCTATTAACTCTGGCTTCTTTATGTAATCTGAAATAAAAGGCTAATTGAATTAGAAGAAGTAAACTAAAAATTACAGTGGACAGAAATTAAAATGGACATCTTGGAGCCGGGCCTGTGTTCAACACAGTGTCCTTAAAGCAATATTCGTCCCCTCACCGAAGTAATTCGAGCGCTTGGTTCTCAGGATACAGCGGCATGTATTGCAGCTATGCAGTCGAACTAAAAAAGCGTGCCGGAACGGAATCACCAAGTGACTGGAAGAAGATAGAAAGTCGAACAGGAAGCAGAGAGTGTCTGCAGTAGTTGTGTGTCTGAATGAAAGAGACTGTCCAGTATATATAGGCAAGGAGGAGCCTTTGCCACTTAATGCACACATAACTCCTTCATTTGAATTCTGACGTTTTGGAGTTACAAAATAAATGAAAACGTTTTCAGGTTATGTTTTAAATGGAAAAACGTAAAAGAAAAATTCCAAAATGTGGCTTGCACTTTGTGGCCAATTTTTGACTCATTCGTGTACGCAGGTCGTGCGCCCACAAAAGTTAAAGGCTCGAAGGCCAAGTCGGCCCAAGATTTACACCCCCCTGCGGGCGCGTAGGCCATGGAGGAGTCTCTATGCAAAAAATGGTTACACCTTACAAATTATTAACCCATATATAAATTGGTCCACAAACACATTTCTATCCTATGTGGGATAACTATTTAAGTTTTTCCACATTACCACATTTCTTTTCCTTTTCCAATATGGGATGGTACTATATATAGTCCCCATATATTTTCATTTTTTCATTTCTAACCAATGTGGAATTGTAATCTCTTTTAAGGCTCCTCTTCAAATCCCAATTTTCAAATAATGTGGGATTAATTTCACATACACAAGTGAAAATTTATTTGTCAATCCATATATTTTTCAACAATCCCCCACATGAATGGAAATTAATAGAGATACGGAATACTTGGTGACAAAGTTCCACAGTTGAAACCTGCATAGGATAGGTAGGTGTTACCCTTTGAACATTCCCTTATGAAAATACATTTACTTTACTAGCTGATCAGTAGACGTGATATCTTTGAACTGTTCCACCTTTTGTGTAAATGATGATGTACCTCACACAAGATTCTTCCTAACACAATTCAGTTCTCATGGTTATGTTCGTTTGTGGCCATGAATATATGCATGGTTCAGTGAGAGTTATTAAGAATTGAGCCTCACAATTCCCTTCGAAGCTGCCCCACTTCTCTCTCACATAGATGATTTCTTAATTAAGAGTAACCTGCATTATTCCGCTCGGATTTTCGACGCATAAGAATCATTAAAAGCATATTGCTTATCTTCTTCCCACGGGTATCACTGTTATTACAGGAATGGACATTAGATAACCCCCACAGCGATAATGTTAAGTATTTGCAATTAGGTTTTCTCATTGAACCTACATCTTGGGATCTCCAGTCAGCTAGGTTGAGTTTCCATTACAATAACTTAATCTTTTAGAGGTTTAAGTCTCATTCCTCTCGATGACTTTGCAACTAACTCTCTATTTAACCCTTTGGTTAGCGGATCCGCAATATTATCTTTAGACTTTACATAGTCAATAGAGATAACTCCAGTTGAGAGTAATTGTCTTATGGTATTATGTCTACGACGTATGTGTCTAGACTTACCATTGTACATGTTGCTTTGTGCCCTTCCAATCGCAGATTGACTATCACAATATATGCAAATTGCTGGCACAGGTTTTGACCATCTTGGAATATCCTCTAAGAAATTGCGTAGCCATTCAGCCTCTTCACCACATTTATCTAGAGCTATAAACTCAGATTCCATGGTAGATCTCGCAATAACTGTTTGTTTAGAGGATTTCCATGATATGGCTGCACCTCCCAATGTGAATACAAATCCACTAGTAGACTTTGAGTCTTTAATATCAGATATCCAATTCGCATCAGTATATCCTTCAATAACTGCAGGATATCTGGTATAGTGCAGTCCATAATTACGAGTATATCTCAAGTATCTTAGTACTCTTACTATTCCTTTCCAGTGGTCAGACCCTGGATTACTAGTATATCTACTCAGCTTACTAACTGCGTAAGCTATATCTGGTCTTGTACAACTCATTAGGTACATAAGACTTCCAATTATTCTAGAGTACTCTACTTGAGAAATACCATCGCCTCTATTTTTCGATAGATGTTGACTTGTATCTATTGGTGTTCTAGCCTCGCCAGTATCATCATTATTGAATTTTTCCAAAATTTTGTCCACATAATGTGACTGACTTAGAACGAGTCCATCTGATGTTCTTGAAATTTTAACTCCAAGAATCACATCAGCTAAACCCATATCCTTCATGTCGAATCTTGAATTCAACATATTTTTAGTAGATTTAATCATCTTATCGTTGCTACCAACGATGAGCATGTCATCAACATAAAGACATAAAATGACATAACCATTTTCTGTGTCTTTGATGTAAATGCATTTGTCACATTCATTGATTTTAAACCCACTTTCCATCATGGCATTGTCAAATTTTTCATGCCATTGTTTTGGTGCTTGTTTCAAGCCATATAATGACTTCACCAACTTACAAACTTTATTTTCCTGCCCTGGAGATGAAAATCCCTCGGGTTGTTCCATATAGATTTCTTCCTCTAAGTCTCCATTCAAAAATGCAGTCTTAACATCCATTTGATGTACTTCAAGATTTCGTAGTGCAGCAATCGCAAGTATCATCCTAATAGATGTTATTCTCGTTACTGGAGAATATGTATCAAAGTAATCAAGGCCTTCTCGTTGTCTGTAACCTTTTATTACTAATCTGGCCTTATACTTTTCAATAGTTCCATCTGCTTTCATTTTTCGTTTGAAAATCCATCTGTAGCCTAGTGGTTTGCTTCCTGGAGGAAGATCCACTAGCTCCCACGTATGATTCTGCAAAATGGAATCTATTTCACTTTTAATTGCCTCTTTCCATTGAGGTCCTTCTGAGGAGTTTACAGCTTCTTGATAGCTTCGAGGTTCACTTTCAAGCATATAGGTCATAAAATCTGGACCATAAGATTTTCCTATCCTTTCCCTCTTGCTACGTCTTGGTTCAACCTCAACCTCAACCCCCTCTTCTAGTTCTTGGTCCTGACTATTTTCAGTCATAGTCTCATATGTCCGTTTAGAAGAGCTTGCTTCTTCTTTGGACCTGTATGGAAATATATGTTCAAAGAACGAAGCATTTCTCGATTCCATTATCGTATTTTTGTGTATATCTGAGATTTTAGATTCATACACAAGAAATCGATAAGCACTACTGTTTTGTGCATATCCAATGAAGATGCAATCTACAGTTTTCGGGCCTATCTTCACCTTCTTAGGTGTTGGGACAGCCACTTTAGCAAGACACCCCCACACTCGTAAGTATTTATAGGAAGACTTTCTTCCTTTCCATAACTCATAAGGGGTTTTTTCCATTTTCTTTCGGGGCACCTTATTTAAAAGGTAATTTGCTGATAACACTGCTTCCCCCCACATGTTCTGAGGTAATCCAGAACTTATTAGCATTGCATTCATCATTTCTTTTAAGGTGCGATTTTTCCTTTCAGCAACACCATTTTGTTGTGGTGAATAAGGTGCGGTGGTTTCATGTATGATTCCGTGTTGTGCACAAAATTCAGCAAACGGAGCTTCGTATTCACCACCTCTATCACTTCTCAACACCTTAACTTTCTTGTTAAGTTGATTTTCAACTTCATTCTTATAGAGAATAAATTTCTCTATCGCTTCATCTTTACTTTTTAGCAAATACACATAACAGTATTTTGTGCTATCATCGACAAAAGTAATGAAGTACTTGTTGCCACCTCTTGTTTGTACAAATTTTAAATCACATATATCACTGTGAATTAAATCAAGTGGTTCTGTATTTCGTTCAATTGACTTAAAGGATGACCTTGTCAATTTTGCCTCAACACAAGTTTCGCACTTATGTTTGGAATCAATATGAAACTTAGGTATGCAATTCAAGTTAACTAGTCTGCGTAAAGTATCATAGTTAACATGTCCTAGTCTACCATGCCACATATTGGAAGACTCAAGCAAGTAAGCAGAAGAGTTTACTTTATTCATTTTTGGTTTAACAACCATTACATTGAGTTTAAACATACCATCGGAAACATAACCTTTTCCGACAAACATTCCACTTTTTGACAAAATAACTTTGTCAGACTCAAATACAATACGGAAACCATGCTTATTTAAAAGCGACCCGGACACTAGGTTCTTGCGGATTTCCGGCACATAAAGTACATTGTTAAGAGTCAGCTCTTTTCCTGAAGTCATCTTCAGAACCACCTTGCCTTGTCCCTTGATTTCAGAAGTTGCTGAATTTCCCATGAACAACTTCTCTCCATTTTCAATTGCTTCAAAAGCCATAAACAACTCTTTATCAGAGCACACGTGCCTTGTAGCACCGGTGTCAATCCACCACTCTTTTGGATTTGAACCCACCATGTTCACTTCAGAAATGACGGCTGCAAGGTTGATGTCAGATACATCTTCAACCACATTTGCTTCTTTTTTCTTCTTCGGCAAACGGCACTCCGTAGATTTGTGACCAATCTTGTCACAATTGAAGCATTTCCCTTGAAACTTCTTCTTAGAAATTCCACCTTTTGGCCCCAACTTGGGCCCTTTGCCACCAGATAGCCCAGACTTGTTTTTATAGGTCTTGGAGCTTTGGCCATGCTCCACAACATTTGCTTTAGCCACAACCTTATTGAACCCTCTTTCAGAACTTTTGTTGTCTTCTTCAATTCGAAGTCTAACAATTAGTTCCTCAACGTTCATTTCCTTTCGCTTGTGTTTTAAGTAGTTTTTGAAATCCTTCCATGCAGGAGGTAGCTTTTCAATTATGCAAGCCACTTGGAAGGATTCACTCACAACCATTCCCTCGGAATGAATTTCATGCAAGATCACTTGTAATTCTTGTACTTGACTGATTACGGATTTGGAGTCCACCATTTTGTATTCCAAAAAGCGGCCAACAAGAAACTTCTTGGCTCCGGCATCCTCGGTTTTGTACTTTTTGTCCAAAGACTCCCATAATTCCTTGGCCGTTTTTATTGTGCAGTACACATTGTACAACGAATCAGCCAAACCGTTCATCACATAATTTCGGCACAAGAAATCAGAGTGCTTCCAAGCATCCACTGCACTGATTGCTTGAATGTCTCCTTGACCCTCTTGGAGTACTGGAGCATTTTCAGTCAAGAATCTCGCAAGATTCAAGGTCGTGAGGTAAAACAGCATTTTCTGTTGCCACCTCTTGAAATTCGAACCATTGAATTTCTCCGGCTTTTCCCCGTGATTAACCGGGACTGTCACAGTTGGACCAGCAGCCAGACTTGGCATGGGAGCCACAATCTTAGTTGCACTCGGGCCAGCAGCTAGACTTGGCATATTAGCCACAGTCTGTGTTACTGGAGCCATCACTTGAGCGACATCAGAACTTGGCACAGCCACAGCCTGAGCCACAGTAGGCATAGCTTCATCAGCAGATCCCACAACGTTATTGGTAAGTGTATTTTCCATTTCTGAAACAGAATCAGAATATTAGTAAAGAAAATATTGCTTTAAGTTTGTTACAATGGAAATACAAAAACTGCTAACTGAAAGAAGAAGTAAACAAATAGAACTGCAGTTGACAAAAAGCAGAAATGAAATTGGACGTCTTGGAGCCGGGGCCTGTGTTCAACACAGTGTCCTTAAAGCAATATTCGCCCCCTCACCGAAGTAGTTCGAGCGCTTGCTTCCCAGGATACAGCGGCGTGTACTGCAGCTGTGCAGCCGAACTGAAAGAGTGTGCCGGAACTGAATCACCAAGTGACTGGAGGAAGACAGAAATTGGAACAGGAAGCAGATGAATTCGTGCAGTTGTTGTGTGTCTGAATGGAAGAGACTGTCCAGTATATATAGGCAAGGAGGAGCCTTTGCCACTTAATGCACACATAACCCCTTCAATTGAATTCTGACGTTTTGGAGTTCATTTGAATTCTGACGTTTTGAAGTTACAAAATAAATAAAAACGTTTTCAGGTTATGTTTTAAATGGAAAAACGTAAAAGAAAATTTCCAAAATGTGGCTTGCACTTTGTGGCCAATTTTTGACTCAATCGGTCCGACATTCGTGTACGCAGGTCGCGCGCCCACACAAGTTCAAGGCTCGAAGGCCAAGTCGGTCCAAGATTTGCCCCCCCCCTGCGGGCGCGTAGGCCATGGAGGAGTCTCTATGCAACAAATGGTTACACCTTACAAATTAGTAACCCATATATAAATTGGTCCACAAACTTGTTTCTATCCTATGTGGGATAACTATTTAAGTTTTCCCACATTACCACATTTCTTTTCCTTTTCCAATGTGGGATGGTACTATTTATAGTCCCCATATATTCCCATTTTTCCATTTCTAACCAATGTGGGATTGTAATCCCTTTTAAGGCTCCTCTTCAAATCCCAATTTCCAAACAATGTGGGATTAATTTCACATACACAAGTGAAAATTTATTTGTCAATCCATATATTTTCCAACACTTTACAACCATGGTGGAGGCAGGGGACGTGAAGGCTGCTTTCACAGGCCATGATCACCTCAATGACTTCTGTGGTGAGTTAACGAGTATACATCTATGTTATGCTGGAGGTTTTGGATATCATGCCTATGGGAAAGCTGAATGGGCAAGGAGGGCAAGAATGGTGGTAGCATCTTTGGAGAAAGCAGAGAAAAGCTCATGGAGAACAGTCAAGTCTATCAAAACATGGAAGCGTCTTGATGATGAACACCTCATTGTTATTGATAGTCGGGTGCTCTGGAGCAAGAGTTCCAGCGGTAAGCTTCTTATATAGTAACTAGCCTTTCTATTTTTGTTTCACGTCATTCTTTGATGGAACATTTGTTTCTTATACGATTTGTTATTCCTTACCTGTACACTTTGGGACATAAAATACAACTGGACATGGCAGCAACGGGAGTTTTGTTTTTTTAACCCACAAAAAACTTGTGTAATACCTGTTAATTGATCATCTGATCTATAATTCAATGAATATAGTTAAAATCTAAGAAGCACCGATACTTATAAACTCGTTACATACCTGTATCCGATACTTATCAAGCTCTGATACCTTCCGACACATATTTTTTATATATTTTATATTTTTATATGATTTTCAATATGTATCCGATACGTATCGGATATGTATTTTTTAATTTATTTTAATAACTAATTGAATATCAATAATATTTATTGAAAATGCAAAATTAGGGTGTGTTGATTGTAAGCATGGAAATACAATAATTTCTAGATAATTCAATTGCCTAGAAATTATTTGCATGGAAATTGTTAATTATGTGTTTGATTGACTTAATTTTCAATCTAGAAAATATTGTACTTTTTCATCTTTTGGTGTTTGATAGTCATTATTTTTCGTTGAAATAATCATTTTTTTCCAACTTTAGTTGTTTGACAGCCACTGTTTTCGATGAAAATTGTCATATTTCCCATGGAAAATGTCACTTTCCATGAAAATTAATCCTCAATTTTTAGAAGTACTAATCAATAGTACCTTCACGATTAAATAATATTGCATGCACATCATGATTTTGATTTTTTTTTAAAGAAGTCATAATTGGATGATAATGTTATAGAAAATAATAAAATTTATAACAAATAAGAAAAATGGCCTCATCAATTCATATTTCTACTCATATACGAGAATTGAATATTCATAATTCTAATCAAAAGTAATTATCAGATAATTAAATAATCATAGCAATAAATAATGCTCAGATTTTGTCCAACGTATGATTAAAAAAATAAAAAATTCTCTATTGTAAGAAAGTAGCAATTCAAATCAACATATATATCATACTTTTACATACGTTTGTTGAATTATCCAAGCTTATCATCTTAAAATAGTGGAGGCGGATCACGATCAAGATTATCAAATACTAAATCACGCATGAATTCTTCATAAGTCAAGCTCATAAATACTCTAACCAGACTCTCATCTGACCGAAATACTTTCTTGAGTTGCATGCTTGTCTATATTCATGCCTTGTAGTTTTTCTAGAAGCAATTGCCAATTGATATGGTTTAGCGTATCTAATGTTGCTTGAATCTCCATAGTATTAGTAATTTTTTTAGATGATCCAGCAATGCTCGATAGGGCAATGAGGCTCTCATCATTGGGTTGGGTACGTTGACGTCGAATTTTGTTGATTCCTCATTCGATGTTACGCTGAAGAGCCAGAATTGGGCTTGCATCCGTATCCTCATTTTGATCATCAACTTCATTCATATTTTCATCTGAAAAATGATGAAAAAAATTGTTAGAATCTTTTATATAATATGAATTATATAATTTTTTATGTACGATCTTTTACATAACATGAATGGGGGATAAATTGTCATTGTCGATTACAATGCGATCACATGTAGTGGAATCATTTCCAAATATAGCCTTCAAATCATCATAACGAAGACAAGGTCTGGTCCTCCACTTTCCAAATTTTGATTTGCCCTACATAAAAAAGAATGGAATATGTTTTATGTATAGTCAATGTTCAAAATAAACTATACGACTAATATGTAATGACTAATAATTTCATTGGTCGATTAAATATTGTACTTTCAGAAACTCCTCTCAAACTAGTACATCGACTATGACACGTCCAGTGTCAGAATCTAACCCAAAACCTAGATTTTCACAAATAATGTTTGAGCTGCATATCCGCAAGTCCACAAGAAGTCTATTAACAAAACGGACACGAAAGCTATTCATGGAAGGGGTTAACGAATTATAAAAATGAAAGATAGCAACAAGGCAAATAGAGCAGAAAAATAACTACATCTTCATTCCCTTGAACCTTATTCCAACACATCATATGTTTCTTATGTTATATATTTATCATCTTGTAACTACAATCCTACTCATAGAAATAAACAACATCTGGAAAGATTTGCATCGATTGGCATCGATACACCAGTGTGAAAAAATGGAATCTACCAGTGTGAAATTTGGTGGCAATTGGTGTAATTTACCCAATCTGTTAATAAACTAATGAAACGTTAATTCCGTAGTGATGGGTCTTCGTTTTTTCTTCCTGGTTCAATTGAGTAGATGAAAGAGATGATAATGATTTATACATGAATAGAGATGTGAGAGAGATGTTAACGTGAGTTGATAAAAGTTTTGATAAACTAGAATTTTTGGAAAGTTTTAATTATCTCGAAAATAAAATCTTACCTCTCCCAAAAAAATATTTTCCTTATTTTTAAGGAAAATATGGTCACGTTACCAAAAGTGGAAAAACATTTTCCTTGAAAAAAATTGTCAATCAAACAAAACAAAAGTAGGAAATTATGTGGAAAAACACATTTTTTATGGAAAATATTGACAATCAAACGCACAATTGGAGTTTTAAAGTTAACTAGTCTTTTTATTGGAAATACACAATATTATTTAATTTTTCAATACATTTGAAATCATGTTATAGTTGACAAATATATTTTTATTATTAAAAATAGATAGTGACTAGTATTGAGTAATACATGTAAAATTATGTTACATTAATTCTATTATTGAAAATAGATAATGATTTAATATATGTAAAATTGTGCTAATAAATTATAAATTAGTATAGTCGAAAGTTCACTATATATTTAATTTCTTTAAATAAACTTAATTATAAATTATTAAGAAAAATATCTTATGACTAGCATTTGTCCGTGCAATGCACGGGTTGTGTTAATTGAAAGGTAATATTAACGTGTTCAATGTAAAGGGGCAATGATAGATAGGTTGAAATCTATATATTTTTTCTTTTCTAAAAGTAGTGTCTTGATAATCTAGTAGAAGCAAAGGACATCAAGAAATGTTGATTATTTTCACCAAGCAAGTACAAACAGATGACGTCTCAGAAAATGACGATATAATAAGGTAACATCTTGGACCAGCTGTAACAATCAAACCATAGATAGCCAATCATTCTTGTTCCTATGTTATTACTTCTCGTCTATTCATGACAACCTAGGTTCTAATATTGCCTATCTTTTAACTTCCTATTGGAAAACAAATACCATGTCGTTTTGATCTTATATCTCACTGTGACGGAGAGATGTATTACCTTCTCAAAACCTTGCGGCTCACCAGAGTATGATTAGGCACTTCTATTTCATCATGCCTCTCGCAGTATGAACACATTGTTAGATGAAAATAATAATTCTTTACCATCATAAAAATTGTTCATATGGATCATCAAGAACTTGAGAATTGAATCGGAAGCGTACCTGAATCAGACATGATAATCGCAATGAACAAGTCCTGCGTTTTTTGTCTTCCAGATCAACATATTGTTCATGTATTTTCCTCTGAAGATGGGAATCAAAATAGAATGAACAGAACTTGTGATCTGGGGACCATAACCATATATTCATACTGACGGCCCATTCACCTAATTAGGCTCATCGTGAAATTAGGAACATGCCTGGTCTCTACACATATAAGCCCACACTTTAATTTGATGCTTCAAAACCCAAAATACTGAAATCTTATTAGATCACTTTAAACGGGCTTAACCAAAATTGATAGCATTTTAATTTAAT
>CAIGRB010010936.1:12215-31975 GCA_903798255.1 Fraxinus quadrangulata
GCTCTGAACCACCCTCCATTTGAAGTCAGGCATATTTCAATGTAGTTACATCAGAAGGAAAAGGAGTGGAAAAATCCATTTCAACCAATTTTAAGTTAATGAAATACTTCATTTCTTTTTCAGTCTAACTTCTTCTTTTGTTTATGACCTTTGTTCATGTAATTCTTGTAAGATATAAGCAGCCTGTAATTATAGGCTACAATATACCCAATGTGGTTGTAACATAATCGAGGTTGAGCATGAGTTTGGAGAAAGTGATATTTGTCGTCTTCTGTAGATGAAAGAGACAACAAATAGGGACAGTAGATCTGGACTCTGATATGATGTTACTTTCGTCATGTATATCCTTTCTAATACTATCTTCTTCATATCGCCCCATCTTCCAAGGACTTGTTTCACATTCACTCTCATCCTCCGCAGTCGGGATGTATTGTGTAATGCACCGTCGTAAAAACTCCCTTGTGTAGCAATGTTTCCTAGTCATTTGTCTTGTGAAAAGATTGCAAATCTGATAATAGTACCATGATAGTTAGTATCAATGTGGATTTTTTATTTATTTTTGAAATAAAAGTTTCGAATTGCATTAATCAATATTTCATTAACAAGGACGAGATATAGAGACATATAATGGACCCAACTTACTAACACTTTGACGCCGACAAATATTATTTCTTCTTAAATCTCCTCTTTTTGGTTTAAAGAGTACAATATCGTACAAATGTGATGTGGGTAGAGGAATAAAAGCGTACGTGGACTCAAAAAAGTGATTCATTGGTAAGTAATGAAAATGATTTAAATAGTAATCTTTGGGGAAATTTTCAAATGTGTCGAATCTTGTAAAGATGCCGCCTTATGTCGGTAACCCAAGAAAAGTACGCTATGATCATCGTTTAGCTGTTTTTAAAAAATCTGTACATGAACAATCATTTTTCGAGCAAAATTAAGGTTCGATTTCAATGGAAAAATAAAATATAGAAATGGATCTTCATGTACCAAAAACTACGAGATCATCTCTTTTATTTTGGGTTGACAGAGGAATTATACCATTTAAAACATTTATTTTTTCATGATTTTCTCGAGCGTATGAAGAAAACTACAATCAATACGAAAACAATAATTCTACTTGTACATAATTTTGTACGACTTTGTTGACAAAATAGTCAAATGGCGACAACCTTTTTTGTCAACAAAGCTGTACAAAATTCTGTACAAGTAGCACTTCTCATACGAAAATCATATATTTGACTATTAAACAGTAAAAAGTTATTAAATAAACGCAAAAGAAACAAAAGGAAAGGACACGAAACAAAACAAAAAAATACAAATTCAAAATAATGATGAAAAAATACTCAATTTTAATATCATAGCAATATTTAGTAGTATTATAAAAAGCATAAAACGTAGTTAGTAAGTTCAAGTTTTAATCTTTTATAAGTCTAGGCAAGCTTAAGCGAAGCTTGGTCATTGTCTATGCATAAAAAAAGGGTGAAGCGTGGTTAGGCAACACAGCCCAACTTCACATATAGGCGAAATTTAGACAAGTTTTTTAAAACATTAATAAAAGACGAGTTTGGCAAAAGTTAAAAACTGATTTTGTGACTTGTCTAGCTAGAAGAGCTTATAAAGAAAGTTGTCTTGAGGAAGCATTTTTAGGAATCTCTTCTACAAAAAGCAGAAGTCCAGCCAAACAGACCTTCATTAGTACAATTGTGACATATTAAAATTGGTGATTCAATTCAAAATTAACTAAAAGATCAATGACCGCTGAAGAAATTTTCCCAATTTTAATTCCAGAAAGATATTACTCCTGCCGAAAACCATGATTGGACTTCTCGCTTTACTGTTTGCACTTTACTTTACAAGGATTAAATCGTCCACATTCCCCCTATCTCTCTCTTTCTCTGTGTCACGTTCTCACTTTTCCATTATGTAAATATTAAATAGCGAAAGCGTAAACCTGAAATACCTTCCTTGTTAGTTATCAGCTACTAAATGTATTCCGTACTCTAAATTACGGTAATTTTTGTTTAATTTTTTTAAATTTTTGCAGTATATATCATATTGCGTTTTGAATTTTTTCGTCTTTGTAATGATTTTGAGTTTTTGAGTCTGTGTGTATGCTCCGCGTTTGTTGTAGGTTTCATTATTGAATGTAAACATTAATAGCATAAAGAAAAACAGCTGATAAGGAACGTCTCTTATTCGCCTAATTGCCTTGCAGTTATTGGAAAAATTAGGTAGAGAGATTAGAAAATGGAACGTAGTTTTTTTTATTTTTAACTTGATTTTTTGTTTTAAATAGTAATGCATTAGTTAGTTTGCCCCTTTTTTTTTCGTATCTTTTAGTAGTGTCTGGTTTTTGAAATGCTGATGCAAAGCTTCATTATGGTGTGGTTGTTTTGTATTTCATTTACATGGAATAAAAACTGAATACCAATAAAGGACGATTTGCGGACAGAAGCATAATGTATTAGTCTAAATCTTGAGTGGTGAACAAGAAAAGGGGCTGACTTTATGACTTTGTGATACTTGAGATTTTTTATGGAAAAGAGGAATGAAAATCCTAATTAAATTTGTGAAGATGCTAAATGAAGGAATATGAAGTATAGGATTTAAATTTTCATTTTCGATTCTGTTTTGGGCGACAGATTTTTAGGAAAATATGAACAGCTAGATTTGGAGCATGTTCCCGGCTAAGCTTTTATTAGATTATAAGATGTGTGTTCTATGAAATGTGTGATTAATAATTGAGTATAAGTTCTGTCTTACATGATAAAAATTAGAGCTTTACCAATTTCTAAGCAGTTATAAGCTTTGCTAATTATGCACTCGATTTACTATGTTACGCATACTAAAAGTAGAGAGCCTCTTAACTTTGAGCCAAGCGCTAATAATGCATATGGTCTATAGTAAACTTCAACCTGCTACTGGCTGCCAACTCAAAGAGACCTATGTTGTAAGAGAATTTCCTGAAGTATACATGCAGATTAACTTAGCTTTTCCTTGGCCTGTTAAAAATTTGAAATAACGGTACTCCGCATTCCACATCTTTTTTTGGTCTTAAACTGAGTCAATCTGTGTGGTTTCACTTTTCTCATAAAATTCATTATGCTGCAAAATGCAGATGTAACCTGTTGCATTTCTTTCTGTTTTCATAATTTATAAATATTCCCAGTTAGTGAGAATTTTTATAACCAGATGTAGCCATCCTGAGAATCCCATATATAGATATCACTGCATTTCGTAGTTCACCAGCTAGATTTGATGAAAAGTATAATTTTGTAGTCTTTTGTTTGCCTCATAGTTTTCACCATCTATTTGACCAGTTAAGCAGTTGATGATTTAGATTTCTACTTATATTCCCTATAAAGTTCATCATCCCGTCTTTCTCTCCAGCCCAACTAGGATATGAGAGGTGTAAATATGCTCTAAAAAACTTTTTCGACGGACGTTATGGTATTCCTTGTGACCGCTCTGATTAGTATTCCTCTGTTTGTCGAAAATTGAGAACAAAGTCCTTGGAGATGTTGGTTTTTCTGGCTTTTAACTATGATGATCATGAAATATTTAGCCCCTGTTTGGTCCGGATTAAAATCAAGTCAAAGTCAAACAATTGATATTAACCACATCTTTTATAGGTCCCACAACTTTTTAACCATACATTTTAAAAACTTCTATCAAAATCTATTAAAAATTTATTTTTAATCTCCACCAAACACCCTCTTAATCTGTAACAGTTATTCTCACTAGTATTTCGGGCAAGTGTACCTTTTGCCTTTTATCCTTTTAATTATGAGTTATGATGCATTTTGAATGTAGGCCTTACCCTGGATGCACCTGAAGATTTCTATCCATCACTTCAATGGATTTTAAAATGAAGCCAAGAACTAATGAAGTTTCTCGGGGGTCCAGAGGTTTGCAGGGGCAGGGCCCAAATTGGGTCCTTATTGCCGGCAGTGCTCTGTTGAGTACATTATCAATTCAATTGGGATATAAGCTGAAGCAGGTCCTTGACACTAAAAAGCCCGAAAATAGTAATAATAGCTTGAAAGGTATGAAAATCCGAAGATTAGTTATGAGTTCTTTTGTACTTTGTTTATGCTTTAAAAATGTTGTTTATAATGCAGGGAAAGGAAAATCTACCGATGAGAATAAGTCAAGGAGCTTCCATTTGCATTCAAGTGCTTATTGTTTTCCCGACCACGTGGATGGTTGCTATAATAGTTATTCAGGCACCAACTTTTACCAATCTTATACTTAAGTTTTTAGGAGAGTTGATTTCAAATGTTATTTGAGCTTGTATATTTTTCGTTTTTCAGTTCTAAATTGAGCTTAAATCTCACGCTTTTGCATACAAATGGGGATTTCATTTGAAGGTTCATTATTTTGACAGAGTAATCATATTTGGCTAAACATTACCATTATCATGGAAACCATTGCTGTGGAATCAATGATGATGTAGTTAAGTGTAACAAAATTATATTTGTGCATGTGGGAGTGGTTACGAGTAGATTCTCGCTTATCAATCAATATGTAGTAATATTTTTTTTGGTGCTTTCATGAAACAGGATCAAGAAACATGGTTAAAATAAATCAGCAGGCCAATGACCAAATGGTGCCAGAACATGAAATGGTTCTTCCTTTAGTGACTCAACCTGCTCCCGAGTTTAGCAAAGAAAATGGTGTTTTATGGGCATCTTCTCCTGATCGTCTTGAGCTGCCTCAGAAGCCATTCCACCAATCAAACAGCTCGGACTCGCTATGTGTCTCCGAATCTGGATCTGATATTTTCAGTAAGCGAGAAGTTATTCAAAAGCTGAGGCAACAGTTAAAGAGAAGAGATGACACGATTCTTGAAATGCAGGATCAAATTACAGAACTTCAGAACTCTCTTAACTCTCAGCTTTCATGTTCTTCCCATCTGCAATCTATGCTGGATGCTGCAAACAGGGATTTGTTTGATTCAAATAGTGAAATACAGAGACTAAGAAAGGCAATTGCGGATCATTGTGTGCAACATATAGATTCTAGAGACATGCCCCCTGCAGTTCCCATATGGCCATCCGAAGGAAGGAATGGCCATACAAACGAGTATCTTGAAGTTGAAAACAATTCAATGTATCCGAAAACAGGTAAAGGAGATAGGGAAAAGATTGAACAGCTGAAGTGGGAAGTGAGCGAGTTGAAGGAAGTGATAGAAGGAAAAGAATACCTGCTGAGTAGCTACAAGGACCAAAAGGCCGAGCTCTCGATGAAGATCAAAGAGTTGCAGCAGAGATTGGATTCTCAACTTCCAAATATTTTGTAGTCAGATTCAGATATTCTTGCATGTGTAATTTTAATCCGAAGTGAAGTTCCCGCTCTGTTTTCTTGTTTATTTTTTCGATTTTTTTTCATTTCTGCATCTTTGCGCATATCTGAAAGAGGGAATCAGTTCTTTATAAAGGTTATACATCAAAGCAATCCATAGTTTGCACAATTTTGAGTGTGAAATCAAGTTTCGTACCTTGGACTTGTTCACACGTTCAGCATGCTTCTCAATATGCATGCAATCTAATATTGGATAAAGATATTTGTACCTAAAAAATCTATTTACCCCCTCTCACATACACGCGGGCCCGTGTGAATAAAAAAATTCCAAGATGTGGCCCTCATCCTCCTATTGGATTAGATAAAAAAAAATTCTGTACATGTAGCATGATTCTCTAATGTTATATGCTTCTTAAAAGTATGCGTTTGGAATTTTATTTGCCATCGTAAATTCGAGGTTTTCCTAAATAAGAATGGGATGCTAATGCGATGCTATAACCGTATCACGGGAACATGCGGACGGCCTATTTCGTTAGGGATTTTTGAAATAGTGCTCGGGGTGGATTCTCTAACCTCGTAATAAAGTGCTTGATTGTGTGTGTTCTAACTTCCATAGCTTTTGGAAAAAGTGATTACTTCACCCGGGAACGATTTATTTTCGTAAGATAATTGTACTGCCTAAAAGAAAAGACTAAAAACGTTATTGCATTCCACATCACTAACATAAGGCTTAGCTTATGGGTTTATAACCAGATGAACCCCTCCCTTAATAATTTGGTTTTAAGGATTAGCCCCTGTTTGACAACCATTATTTAGATAAAATTGAGTTTTGAGTGGTGATTTTTTAGGGAATGTGTGGTTAAAAATAGGGAAAAAAAATTGAGTATACGTGAAGAATAATGTGAATTTGTAGCTGAAAATGAATATATAAAAACAAAAGTTCTAAAATAATCATCGTCAAACAAGAGCTCAATGACTCCTCTATGTAGGAGTAAAATTTCATCCAACTCTATGGCACAGTAGCATTACATCTGTCCATATCAGAAGAGGTAATTTTACGAGGTACAATACTCCTTTTCCATCCTATGTGAGGTTGGTAATGAAAAGAGATTCTTGACAGCAAAAATTTTACAAGAATTTAAGAATTCTGCAAAGTTAAATGGAAAGAAATCCCGCAAAATTATGCTTAGCAGTAATAAATACGTTCCTTTAACTTAATATTGCAACTCGCCAATCAAAAGCTATTTTACATTTAACGGGTTCTTCGTGATTCTTATGTGCTAGTTCGATTATTTTTACTTTTTGTTTATATCAAACACTGAAGATCCATTAATAAGTGATGGTGAAACGTGAACTTTGATCTTTCGTGATTCAATACCATTCATATATTCTCTCCAAAAACTTTTTAACGTTAACAAAAAGTTGCACATAATTATTCTTGAAAATAATATTCAAATAACAAGAACATGAACTGTCTTAAAGACAAAGAATACCAAATCTGCAGGCTAAAACCACAATAATTCTTCATCTGCAGAACTTTCAATTGTCTGAATATGACAAATGTAAAAGATTTAACAAGGAAAGTAAAGGAGAGAAGGGCAAACCAATCTAAGAAAATGAAATTTGTCTCAAATATATGAAATTTTTTTGTTATGTGGGAATAGCCGTTGAGTTCAAATATTTACAAGTATTTTATTTTGATTGTTAGGGTTCATTTAACCATCACGCATCTAAAATGGGTAGTCTTTGAGTATTTATTTGTAAGGCCAAAAGTAATATAATTGAAGAATTGGGACACAAAAAGGACAGAAGAAACGACAAATATTTTAGTTTAAGAGTAAAATATAAAGTCATTTCAAACAAGTTTCGAATATATGAATATGAATACGAACCTCGTAAGAAAAAACTTTTTGAGTCCAACGTCGGCTATCAAACAATAAAATAGCCAAGATATATGCGTACTCGACAGGAACTTAAGCAAGGTAGCGTGTTGGCAATAAATGAATGTAATGCTGATTTACTTGATGACAGCATTTCTTGGACGAAATTACACCAATATCGAGGTACGGAAGGCTGCGGGCATAAATTTTACAGCAAGTCAAAGGTGAGCTTGCTGCCTAGCTAACTTTAAGCCCATATTTCAATCGTAAAAACAAGCACAAGAATGACACAACCCTACGGTTGCTGAGTACTTGGATTATGGACCTTTTGGCTTAGTGAGAGGTTGAATTGTCTCCGTAACTAACCTAGTAATTGGAAGTGTCAACTACATACGAAATTTGGGCATATTTTCCAAGAGTAAAAGAGATTACACTTGTAGCAATGTCGATGATGGTTCCTCAAGTGAGATCAGCGAGCTCTCAACTCAAGAATTCACCTCGAGTCCATGCCACGGGCAAAATAAAGAAAGGCTGAGTTTATGGCCATTCATCCCAAGCTTACAAGATCATCTTGGATACCGATTTCCCCCAATCTACTCTTGCCAATCGCTACTTACAAATCTCAATGGGTTTCCATTCCTATAGCAATTGTCGAATCATGACTCGGAGTCAATGGGACCTAATTTAACTACGAAAAATTTTTCGAACACAAAATATAATAATATAAAAAAAATCATATAAATTTTTTTTTTCACAAATGTTTCATGTCACTAAAGTTTGAAAAGTCCGAAGAGCGCAGACTTGTCATGGAGCTTGGATATGATTTTTCGGTCGAAAATCCATGGATCATGAACAGTATCTCCTCATGGCCTTTCGCCTCCGAAAGCACCCTTACTTCTCAATGCCCAGGCATCCATTCAATAGTTCTTTACCAACCCGGGATCCTGGTATTCCACAACGCTGATGTCCGATAAGCCATCATCAACACCCCAATTCTATTTTTTTACCAAATATATGAACCTCGTACAAAAACTTCAAAGTCCAACACCATCCATCAAACAATGCATAGTCAAGATATTTCTTTCTTTCAAGAGCTTTTGAATGCAAGATACTCTCTATTTGAGAGTCAAATAACTAAAAATAATCTTCAAGTGACTCTTAAAATAGAGAGTGAGTCTCTATTCCTACTTTATGATATTATATTTAATAAATTAGAAATTTCAATACTCTACTTTTTAAACTATTCAAATCATATTTGAATTGATTGACATTGACATATAAAAATGTTAAATAAAACATGAGAAATCAATAAATGTATTTTGATCAAAACAAAATGAAGAGCTAAAATAGATAGTATTATTGCAACATATGAAAAATTATATTCTCTAAATTTAAAGATGATCTTTATCGTGCATAATATGATCTTTATAAATAGAGTCTCTTGGAGATACTCTTAAGAACGTTAATCGAATTATCTTTCAATTTCTACCTTGAAATGAGATCATCAAGAACCCTTGTTGGAAACAAGATAAGGTTGCTATGAAACTTTTCTTTACATAATACATACACAAGCAGTCAAGAAATGAGATTTTACGTAATCCTGACAATAAATCCAATAAATCTTACGAATAGGGTATCAATCCATGAACACAACCTTGAATCTACTTAATGAAAAGAGAAAAAACCCAAATAACTATGATTATATTTCTAAGCAGTATATATTTGCAATTTACTTGTTTAAAGTAAGCAATGGTATACAACATACAACAAGGATAAAAAGCCTATATCCACCAAGACTTTGAAGACGACCTGGCTAATGATACAAGGAGGGGTACTAATCAATCATGTCAAATTACTGATTTCCACTGCACATCTAAGAAAAGTAAATTTCAATAGACTTCCGCCAATCAAAATTAAACCTGACCTTCAAGCTGAACCTTGCTCAGCTTCTCGGCTTCAAGCCTCCTCAATGATGTCGAACTCATTTTCTCTCCACTAGAATCCCCAGGGACTAATTCTACAACTTCGATCTGCATAGTAGAGACATCAATTATTGAACTTTTCCATAGGGTGGACATTTTTACTCGGAAAAATTGCATCGTTAGTACTCAACTTATTGCCCGAGTAGCAAGTTGTTCGCCAACCTTCCATTTTAGATGCATAATCAGTCCTCAACAACAAAAAACCTTCCAAATCCTTGTAAATCATATCACATAACCTCATGGAAATGTGCCCAACTTCAAATTAATAGGCACCAGGCCAAGTTGGAAAACACAACCTAATTTCATAAAGTTGGAGGTGAGAGTGCCACGTGATGATTTAAACAAAGTTTTTGATGGTTTTATCGTTTGAATTTGAATTAAGGACCAACTTGCTACTCAAGCAATAGGTTGGGGGACTAATGCTTCAGTTTTCCCTTTTACTATCACAACAAGTAATTCATGTAGTCTGTATAGCTAAACCTTCAGTTGCGGAAGACCTCTCTCAGCCCTCCTCCTATTGACCGACAATCCTCCAGGCAATGTCTCTTTGCTGTTCATACAAAATTAGCTACCAAATGATGATTATAACGATATGAATAACTATAATAGACAAATTTGTCCAAATCGTTTAATTTGGAAGTAAATATATATATAAAAGAAAAATGGAAGGCACTGATTATGCTGTTCGTATCTGGTAAAGATCCTCGTGAAGAACTGTTCATTGAAATTGACCATGGCGATACAATATCACCTTCATTTCCATTCTTCAAATTAATATCTTCGAAGGCACCCATGTACAATCTAAGCAATAACATTAAGGCTCTACCTTGAGTACTTTTCACTTTTATTTGCTCAAGAAACGCTCCAGTTTTCTTTAAATTCAACAAGATCCACAAAACAATTTAGTTGTCCTTCAGGATTTAGCTCCAAAAGATTTTGTGTGAAAAGTGCGTTCATAGCTTTGAGATTGCGCCCAATACTTGCTCTGATCTTTAGTTCTTTACTGAAGCCATGCATACATGCTGTTATATAGTAGTATAAAAATGAAAGATATTTATTTCCTCCTAAGGTTCTTGGCCTGAACATGCATAATTATGAAAAAAATTTGGTTCTTCAGTAGGCAATTTAAGTATTATGATCTCTTTATGCAACATCTAGTACGCAGTGCTTGTCTACTATGTTACAAACCCAGTGCAAGGTGCATCAGCAATATAGAAAAAGATTCGTGACTTTTTGTCCTTTGTCATTCGTCATTCTTCAAATTGTGCTATTTCTATTTTGTCATCTCACCAAACTTGATGAATTGCCAGAGTGGATAGCGTCAATTTGAACAACTTCAAAGTTTGCATCAATGTTCGGAGATATTTGATTTTGGTAATGACTTTTGTCTCATTGGTTTTTAAAGTCTATGATTGTGGAACTTAAATTTGTCGCTTGAACAATTTTTAGCATTTTTCAAGTGAGAAGTCCACAAATTTTTGAGTAATCTATAGAACTTTCCTTTTAACTTTATAGGTGTCTTCTCGTCATACAAGACACCCATAATACCCATTCAGTCAAGAGTTACCTATTCTGAGAGGTTCAAGGAAATCAATATTTTGTCTCAAGCCATGTTAAATTTGATCTCCAATGTTAGCCTTGTAAATGACAGATTCTATAAATTAAAGACATGTCCAAACATCTAGATCTCCATACTTTATTTTATCCTCTATTTGTTGATGTATACACTGTACACTCATTTCTTAGTTTATACATTTCAACGTGGTCACACGTTCATTTGAACATCTTCATTTCTACGTCCACACCATAGCTAGTCTAATAGTCGTTCTATAAAACTTTCCTTTTTAACTTTATAGGTGTCTTCTCGTCACACAAAATATCCATAATACTTCTCCATTTCATCTGACCACTTTAATTATATTTATCATATTCTCTCCGGGTTTCTCATTATTCAGACTTAAATACCTTACAAAAACACTTTTTGGGACAACACAGATATTGACAGCACCATAATCCTCAGTCTTAGTATTTAACTTGAAATCCTTAGATTCCTAAGTAATTTTTCTAAGTTAATACGATCTATTGTCCTGTATTCTCATCAACTAATATGCTTAGCACATAACATACACCAAAATAACTTATCTTGGATCTCTAGTATTTTCATCAATGACTAAAGAAAAAAGTAAAGAATATTGAGGCGAGCATTTGTAAAGGAAATCACCCAGGACTATTCTCTTAATAATTCACCCCATTGACAAGCACGTCATGGATCACCAAACTTGATGAATTGCCAGAGTGGATAGCGTCAATTTGAACAACTTCAAAGTTTGCATCAATGTTCGGAGATATTTGATTTTGGTAATGACTTTTGTCTCATTGGTTTTTAAAGTCTATGATTGCGGAACTTAAATTTGTCGCTTGCACAATTTTTAGCATTTTTCAAGTGAGAAGTCCACAAATTTTTGAGCAATCTATAGAACTTTCCTTTTAACTTTATAGGTGTCTTCTCGTCACACAAGATACCCATAATACCCATTCAGTCAAGAGTTACCTATTCTGAGAGGTTCAAGGAAATCAATATTTTGTCTCAAGCCATGTTAAATTTGATCTCCACTGTTAGCCTTGTAAATGACAGATTCTATAAATTAAAGACATGTCCAAACATCTAGATCTCCATACTTTATTTTATCCTCTATTTGTTGATGTATACACTGTACACTCATTTCTTAATTTATACATTTCAACGTGGTCACACGTTCATTTGAACATCTTCATTTCTACGTCCACACCATAGCTAGTCTAATAGTCGTTCTATAGAACTTTCCTTTTAACTTTATAGGTGTCTTCTCGTCACACAAAATACCCATAATACTTCTCCATTTCATCTGACCACTTTAATTATATTTATCAGATTCTCTCCGGGTTTCTCATTATTCAGACTTAAATACCTTACAAAAACACACTTTGGGACAACACAGATATTGACAGCACCATAATCCTCAGTCTTAATATTTAACTTGAAATCCTTAGATTCCTAAGTAATTTTTCTAAGTTAATACGATCTATTGTCCTTCATCAACTAATATGCTTAGCACATAACATACACCAAAATAACTTATCTTGGATCTCTAGTAATGTCATCAATGACTAAAGAAAAAAGTAAAGAATATTGAGGCGAGCATTTGTAAAGGAAATCACCCAGGACTATTCTCTTAATAATTCACCCCATTGACAAGCACGTCATGGCTGGACTTATAAACTCATAGATGATAGTGTCATATTCACACATATCGCAACCCAAAAGAGAGAGAAAGAGGGATAAAGGGCCAAAAAAGAAAAGAATGCAAATAAAAAGTTTGAAGTGAAAAAAGAATCACAATTCTTAGAAGAGATTCGAACCTGACGACGATAGCCTCCAAATTCTCATCAACTATTGATGGACCATAGGGATCAACAATGGGTTCTACTTGCACAACCAACTCCGGCTTTACAGACTGAAGATAATTTGCAGGAAATTAATGCAGGTGTTATCTTCGGAACAATTCATGACCAAAATTTTTCCTCATTTAGATAAAAAAAAAAAAAAAAGGAAGATAATGTGAGACAGGGGATCTGATGGTCCCTATTAAAATCCACAAACATTAAAGCATCTATCAACAGAGTGCCTTCATTAAACACAAAGCTTCACAAGTTTCATCCTATTGCCACTCTTCTATCTTAACGGGATAATTAGTCATCAAATGTGAAGTGAATAAAATAGAATGCAAACCACCCAAACCCACTTTCTCAACTATGTTACATCATTCAATAAAAACCTTAGTACCACATTACCAGAGAGGAAGATCTTTCTTTTAAGATTCAAGATCAATCACCTTGCATGCCAACTGATAGATTATGCAAGACTAAAGCATCATCAAACGTGGAACAAATACCTTAATATAATCTTCAACATTTTGCATTCTTCGTTCAATAGGCTCTATAAGATTAGAATACTGCAAAACAAGTTCAAAATATATTACCCGATAACATTTGCTTGTTGAATAAAGAAAATTACCTTGGGATACATTATCAGAATTCTCTATTTTTAATGCTGCGATGCAGGACATGCTCAACTGGCAATTAGGCTCCGCTTTGATTTTAGATTTTGGATTGTGGAGAAAAAAGAGAAGAATTTTAAAAGAGGGTTTCTTATTCCTACCCAAATAAAAATAAACTGCTTTTTCTTTTTCAATATGATTAAACTGGCAAGCAAAAACAACACATAAAATTTTAGACTTCTCCCCATTTTTGGTACATTCATACATATGTCTGCTTCCCCAGGCGACAATACACACAGATGACTTCCTCAGCATTTTCATTGAAATTTGGGTTCCAAACAGAGCCTTATGGTTTAAATTGATGTACTAAACTACTACATAGAAACCACAATAACCCTGGGATCAGAACGGTTATTTCCTCTGAAATTTCATCAAATAACCGCTGAGCAACAAACCAAAAACTCAATTATGACCAATAAAAGTGATTCGTATTTTCAGCTCTCCCAATCTTTCACCCAATATGTGCTGGACTGCCGACTACACTTAGCTCATGAATAAGTTCGGTTCCGTTATCGAAGGGATCTCGTCGTCATCAAGTACAGCTTTGATTTTTTACATAAAAATGATTTACAAAACTAAGCCAAATTAACTACATAAAACCTCACCCACCTGTATTTTTTGTAGTTAAACTTTCAGAGAACGAGAAATCTAGCTGTAGGCTCACTTAAGCATCAATTTGGTTCATACTATTTTATGCACCAAACAAAATCGTATCTTCACAAATTATCTCAAACCCATTGTGTATTAAGATGATCAAAACAAAAACACTTTCTGTACCTTTTTCTTAGTTAACATAGGACCATCGCACACACCCACCACAATTCTGTCCCGCGCCACCTCCGCCGCCGCCTGCAAATCAAACCACCACTTTCAAATTTCCCATTATCATCATTACACAGGAGCGATTGCGGGCACGTGCATAGATAGTCACAACAATTATATATATACAGGGAGAAGAAGAGATACACCTTGAGAAATTGGCGATGGCCGTCATGTAAGCGATCAAAGGTGCCACCAAGAACCACCGCTCCATACGAATTGGGATTAGAAATCGTTGAATTTAGTGAAGATTTTTTGTTCAATATAGCCATTTAATTTATGGGTTTTGACAGAAAAATGAAAAATTGGTGAAGATGGATTGACTTGAGAGAGAGAGGAGTGTACGGCCGAAAACAATGGTGAATTGTAAGGTAAATTAGTTTGGATTTTGGTGGGCACAGGCGGGTGTAGCTAGGATGTCAATTTGTCGCCTGCTAGGGCGGACGGCCCTGAAAAAGTTCGAGCCGGACCAGCCCAAGTGTCACGGACCGCAGATTTAGACAGAAAATTGAAATATTGGTGAAGATGGATTTTCTTGAGAGAGAGAGGAGTGTACGGCCGAAATCAATGGTGAATTGTAAGTTAAATTAGTTTGGATTTTGGTGGGCACAGGCGGGTGTAGCTAGGATGTCAATTTGTCGCCTGCTAGGGCGGACGGCCCTGAAAAAGTTCGAGCCGGACCAGCCCAATGTTCGGTAGAACCAAGCCGAAGCTCAGGCGGAGCCTCGTTTTGAGAAATCGGGTTCAGCCAGCCCGTGTGGCCCTGTGTAAAATTGAAAAAAAAAAAATTAAAATGAAAAGGAGGAAAATGGCTACTATTTAAAAGCAGCACATGTTATACATAAAAATAAAAAATCGACCAGCTCGTTGAGGCCCGAGCAGCCTCAAATTTTTTTCCGAGCTTTTGCTCGGGCTCTTCAAATTTCGACTCGTGGCTCGGTGCGTCTTGACTCGTTGGCCCCCCTAAATGTAGCTAAATGCTCCATAAATAAATATGTAGGACTTTTATTGATTATGAGTTACTTTTCGATTTAAACTCTATTTTAAAAATGAGTAAAATTATTCATAGTCTTGACTTATATGCAAAAGGTGAATAATTAAAGAGTCAGATTCGAATTGAATCGAGATTGTTTCTTGCACTTGATTTTAACAATTCTCATTTTTCTTTAAATTTTATATATGATCAATGAGAGAAGGATGCGACGAATCATTACTCGAGGCCTCAGACCAAAGAATGGATTTTACAAATTTTTAATTATTTCAATTAAATCGATCAAAAACAACTTCAAGAAACTCTCGATTTGTAAAGAGCATCTTATGCAACTTTAAATTTTGTTTTGCAAATGCTTATTCTAAGCTTGGTTAACAATGCTTTACTTAATTTAGTAATAGATCACCAATTTTTCTCTCTAATTTTCTCTTATTAATATTAAATCATTGCTCATTATAGGCCTCCTACAAATCGAAAGAAGATTTATGAATAGAGTAAAACAATCCAATAATCAATATCTTTTTCAAAGATCGAGATGAGTCAATGTTGGTCACTTTCTGATTTCGAATATCGAAACACGATTGAGATGTTTTAGGAATCACTCAAAATGAAGTATTAATGCAAATCCAACACTAATTTAAATTGATAGAAGGATCAACTTCTGCTAGAAATAAAAAGTAAAATTTAGCCCCCGCGGCACATCCCAACTAGCAAAGAATGAGACTCTTCAATACTGGCAGATTAGAAGTCGCGGGTTCGATTCATGTGGGGTTCTTGGAAGGCGTGCTCTCTCCTGGAATGCATGATTTATCCTGGAAGGTAGGAGTTCTCCTGAAAGGCAAGATGTAACATGTGTTTGATTCGCTTGACACTTTGGCAGTTCAGTTGGGGGGCTCTTGGACACTGGCCAGTTTAGGGCACATCCCGCGGTTTACCGGTCTGTGTGATGAGTGGTCAGATCGCAGACTCCAGGATTAGTCGCCGAAGGTGAACACCTGGGTAACAAAAAAAAAGTGAAATTTATTAGTATATTAAACATTGTTATACACGCGGAAAAAAAAATGATCTCCCAAAGCTTTTGGCAGGACAAATTTTTTTATTTAATTTAAATATTTTTCTCTGAGACTCAATGCATCTGCAAAAGAAGAGCAAGGAGTACTGTGGTAATTAAAACCATAATATCTGCATTTGCATGCTCCTATATTTTTCCTACAGTGGTTAAACACTTCTTTGAAAAGTTGTGAAGCTGTGATGTGTAAACGTCCGGGAAAGTCCGGTAATGGTCGACATGAGGAGACAAACCGAAGTTAAAAGAGTATACTTGTTTCCCAATCTGCTTTTGCTCCTCAATAAATGATTCTACTCCTTGATATGGAATTACCTTGTCTGCTGTACTATACAGATAAAGCTGAGACGTAGGCTGAAGAGTCGAAAGGGCAGAAATGATCTTCTTCACCCTCCTGTTGAAGAAAAACAACCATTCACCAAGATTGTTCCTCAGACTTGTAGCGAAGTTTTGGGTTAATTACCAAACTTTATTTTGTTCCAAAGTTGTCATTGAAGTTTGATTTTTACTTCATTTTGTTCACTCAATTAAAATCTATTAGTTTTTCTAACGGAATATCCGAATTTCATGTTAATAATCAAACTTTGTTTTTGTTCCAGAGTGGTCATTGAAGCTTGCTTTTTGCTTCATTTTGTTCACTCAGCAAAAAAATCTATTAGTTTTTCTAACTGAATATCTGATGATCTTCATGTTGATGCCATGTCAGATTGTCATCGTCCACATTGGACATTCCACTACAAAACCAATGGATTTTAACCGAGTGCCCATATTGAAACAAAAATTGAACTTCATAGACCACTTAGAAACAAAATAAAATTCGATGACTAACACAAAACTCGCTATAAGTTGAGTGTAATGTATTTTCTTAACCCTCTTCTCAAAAACAGATAATAGCAGGTCAATCAGAAGTTAAACTGGAAATGCTAAGGGAATTCGTTGAATACTTACCGGTTTACATCAGGCAAGTTAAGAACGAAAGTGGAGCTTTTCGAATGCAGATAACAGCAATGTTTCAATTAATAGAGGTTCATTTTCTTGTATCTTTGATCCTTTTATCACAGTTTCTAACTTATTCCCGTCTCCGGCCTCAACTGAGGATACACAGCAGAGCTGCTTTTCTTCAGCAGGGCAGCAGTAAAGCCAGCAGTCCATACCTAAAATGGTTAAATGATTTTTTAGCAGGCATTCGTCTTTTCGACAATTAATCAAAAAGTAAACCATTGAATTTCCGTAAATCTGCACATTAATCCATAAAAAATTAAGACGCACAGTTTAATTGAACGAATCCGATTGATAACCCCAAAATAAAGTTGATGCAAGTCAAAAGGAACCTCGTTAGATTGCACATATAATGTTTGCTGGTTTTCAGAAAATAAGAAATTTCATATGCCTTCACGTGATAAACAAATACAAAAGCAGTCATTCCCACAACCTCCTCTGCTTTTGTTATGCTACATTTAATCATGGAATCAAAAGTGTGTTTGTGTCATTGTATGCCTATAATATGTTAATTACCACCACCAACTTGGGACATATTCTCTCGTTGTTGTATGCATAAAAGTCGAGCAAACTCAATTCAAGTCAACAACACATTTGGGAACGGACCATCTATCATTCTAAGAGTAATCAGTTCTCAGCTGTGTGCAAAACATCCAACCATATGCAGTTAAAATCAACAGCAAATGAAAACAATCAAAACATGCATTATCTGGATAAGAAAACAATAGATTATATTCATATTCATCATATACATATTATCACCCTTATTTCAAAGCAATCAAGGCACGACATAACTCCAAATTACTATTAACTGAAAATCATTCCAATACGACCACAGATCCAGCAGCAATCATGATAAGAAAGAAGCACGGACTTCAATCATTATAACAAATCAAACACCTACCTTCGGATCTCCTCCTGAGGCGACAACTTTCCTTTAATCTTCTCGAGTAGTTCTTCTCTATCTTTCACATGATCAAGAATGGCACCATACTTTTTCCTATCTCCAACAATATCACGAAAAAAAGTTCAGAGAGACTGGTATTAGGGTATAGTTAGTTAAGTTTTATTTGTTCAGTTAGTTTTTATCCTTTCCAGATCCTTCCATTTTCTGTTATAACAGCTAGAGATTCTTTTGTATTTTTTATATATAGATGCAACCGTGTAATGCATCAATTGATTGAATAGAAATTTTCTTCATTCCCTTTTAACTCAATATGGTATAAGAGCAATATTGCTAGCTGCATACATCTTCTTCTTCTTCCTTCAATCAAAATTCAAACCTACCAAATATACTGGTCTGTTTGTTGTATCTTTCAGAATGGATCCAACTTTATCATCTGCTATCAGTTCAGCCATTGATGATCCTATCAATCTTTTTTTCTACATCATTTTGATAGTCCAGGATTGATCCTCGTTTCACAGCAATTAACGGGAGATAACTATGCCTCTTGGAGTCGAGCTATACTGATAGCTTTGTCTGTGAAGAATAAAATTGGTTTTGTTGATGGAACCATAGATAAGCCTGAAGACTGTCAATCTGATCTGCTCAATTCGTGGATAATGTTATTTCTTGGATTTTGAATTCGGTATCAAAGGAAATATCTGCTAGTGTGATCTATGCAACTTCTGGCAGTGAGATCCAGAATTATTTGAAAGAGAGATTCCAACAGAAAAATGAGCCACGCATCTTTCAATTAAGGAAAGAACTGATGAATTTATCCCAAGATCAAAACTCTGTGAGCATTTATTTTACTAAACTCAAAACAATTTGGGAGGAGCTGAGCAATTACCGTCCTAATTGTAGCTGTGGCAAATGCACTTGTGGTGGTATAAAAGAATTGAATGCACATTATCAAATGGAGTACATAATGGCATTCCTTATGGGGCTAAATGATTCCTTTTCACAAGTGAGAGGACAGCTTCTTCTAATGGATCATTTGCCTTCTATCAACAAGGTGTTTGCCCTGGTTTCTTAAGAAGAAAACCAAAGGAAGATAGGCACTCAAGCTGCATCAGGTGGAGATCATAATGGAGCTACGGCTTTTACCTTTAAATTCGAAAATAGCAGAGGACAAGATGGCTATAACATGGTCTCAAAAACTAGATCTCCTGCTAACTTTAAGAAGAATGAGAGACCATTTTACACTCATTGTAACTATCATGGACATTCGAATGATAAATGTTATAAACTACATGGCTACCCTCCAGGTTACAGACAGAGGCCAAAGGAAAATTACCATACTAGTGTCAATAAAGTGAATCAAGTGTCTACTGTTCAAACTGAAGGAAAGCATCCTGAATTTGGGAATTTTGTTCAGAATCTCAGTTCAAATCAGTACCAGCAGTTGATGTCTATGTTCTCAACTCACCTCACTTCAGATGCAGTCACTTCTGAACGTCATGATACCACCTCAAATTCCTATATTACAGGTATATGCTCTTCAGTATCTATGCATCCTATAATGTCCTCCAACTCTGTTTGGATAATTGATTCAGGAGCAACAAGACACATATGTCCATATGCAGCTCTCTTCACATCCATGAGAATCATTGAAAACACTACTGTGACTTTGCCTGATCATTCACAAATTCCAGTTAAATTGACTGGTGAAG
>CAIGRB010010961.1:6586-18463 GCA_903798255.1 Fraxinus quadrangulata
CATATCTGATTTGGGAAATTTGTTGAATTTTATTGTTTTTTCTTCTTAAATATGATGTTTATTTAATCTTAATTTGGTTTTTTTTTTTTTTTTTTTTTCTTTTAAACTTTTTTCACATGACCATTTCTCTAATTGATTGAATGCTTACAAGTCACAAGAATTCTTCAAAGATTCATTGAATGTTTGAGACTTGTGAGAGCACTACATGACATAGAATTTTCTCGATAATTATGGTAAGAGAATAAAGATAACTAATGTAGGACAAAAATAATTTTCATAATCCTTGGTACATTTATAATCCGGTATCCAATGCAGATGACATTAATAATTGTAGTGAATGCTTTTCCACCGTTGGTGTCTCCATGCACGACAAGACTCAAGAGTCCTAGCATACCAAAGGAAGTGGTTTAAAAAACTTGTACATGTTCTATTTATCATTTTCAAATCGTTTTCTATTTTCAATTTTTCAAAATAGTGAAAATGCGTTCTCTTTTCCATTTTCGAAAATGTGTTTTTAAAAATAAGTTAAAAATTTACAAAGAAAACCCAAAACATATTTTCAATTATAATCAAGTCAAAATTTTCAAAACACGTTTTGAATATTTTCAAAACAATTTTTCAAAATGCCAAAAAAAACACATTTTCAATAATCTCAAAATGAACGCTCAAAATAAATTCAAAACTCAAAATATAAAATTGAAATACAAAAAGAACATTCCCTTGAATTTTTAGAGTTTGTACTAGTATTGATTTATCCTTTTATTGTTGAATTGAATAATAACGTGGCATTTTTTAAAAGTGGAGGCATGATGCAAAACTTTTAAGTTTGAAATTTAACTATTTAAGTTTTCATTTTGTTGACATTATTATTTACTTAAAAAAAGAAATCATTGAGTTATTTTACTAAATTGAATTGAATTGAGCAACACATTGCCTTGTTGATTGTATTTGATTATTTTTGGTAAATTGTATATTTTTGAGTGGTTCATGCAATTTTTGCGATTTCAAAAAACTTGCTTCTATTGTAAAATTATAAGGTAAAGTATTGATGATTATCTAGTCTTATCATCGTGCATAGATAAGTTTCACGTAGTTTCTATTTCATTCCAATTGTAATTCTCATTTTGAACCCTATAAATACGAGTCTTGATTCTCAATAAAATACATACTTGAGTTTCAACTCTCTACTTTCCCCTCTGTTTATTCTCCATATTTCTCTTTTATTTCTTTAATTTAATAACATCTTATTAACATGATTATCTCAAAATCAAAGTCAATTAATTTCAAATCATATGCTGATTCAATTTCCTTGCCACATAAATGTTTTTCTATTGGCTATCAAATTTTATTCTATGTTAGCTATATATTTAATTGATGTTTATATTATGTGAAATTATGCACAGTTCACTTTTGTAACTAGAAAAACGATTTTCATTAATTGTTGTTTCCAACCTCAATTGCACGTATAATCAGTGATATCTTATTGTGGAAGATAATGTTTGTGTAAAATAATAAATTTCTATTAATTGCAATTAGTCATTGTATTCACTGTAATTACGTGTTAATTGGATGTGGTAACTTAAAATGCTTTTTTTTTTTTTGTTATTTAATAGTAGTTAATAGTTATGCATATCCCACCAAACCTTTTTTTATTTGTGCATGTGTCTTTTTTTTATTTCTTTTTTTTTTTCTTCTTGATTATCGTTTGACTAATTATCAAGTTCTTATTCTTTTTAATTATGAATCAAGTACTCATATATTTGTTTATTGTTGTTATTTTTTTCCTATCGGGTTTTTGCCAAATAATGTTTAAGTGAGATAGTAATTGTGTAAAAATCATTAAAAAGGGAATGTCGGAAAACTATAAGATAAAATATTGATAATTATCTAGTCTTATCATCATGCATAGATGAATCTTATTTAGGTTAGAGATAATTTTATTTCAATTGTAACTCTCATTTTGAACCCTAAAAATACGGGTCTTGATTCTTAATAAAAGGCACATTTGAGTTTTGACTATCTACTTTTCTCTCTATTTATTATCTATATTTTTCTTTTATTCCTTTAAATTTATAAAAGCTTCACATTTTTTCTTCATTTTTCTTTATTTTTTAATTTTTTAAAAATCATCGATTATAACTCGATTCAACNGGAGAAGCAGTTAGCAGTGGGTCTGTATATCATATTCACCATACCCTTATTGACTTCAATAAATAGGAACACAAATCAGTTATTCTTTTTGTGTTTGCTTTACCAACAATTTATGCCTACCAAATGTTCGATAAAATGCCGCAATATGAATATGTGCTGTGAAAAGCTTGAAATGGCTTCAACCAATCTTGCTATGAATGTTTTTGTTTTTGAATGATGTTTTGTCACTTTTTCAAATGTTTGCTGTTTTTTAACTTTTTGTCACTTTTTTTAATTCATGTCACTTTTTTTGTCACTTTTTTTTTCTGGAAGCAAATATCTATAGTGTTACTATTAAAAAAGTAAATTAAAATGTCAAAATGGTCTTTCAAATAAAATTCGTTATACCAGAATTCTGTATTTAGAATGTATTTTTGGGTAACCGGATGGTGCCTAACTTCACATTACCTTTCCAATAAGTCACTCTTGACTACCCGAATAATGGAACGTTATGAAAACGTTTATTAGAGGTTAAAAGGTTAAGAATAATTCTTCCATATGGTAAGCTGTTTGTAACAATAATTCTGGAAATTTCATCTACCTTGTTTGGTAGAAATTAAAATTAAAATTTTAATTTAAGTCAAAGTCAACAATTAATTTTAACAACATTTTTTTTATTCACAATTTTTCAACCACACACTTCATCACTTTTATCAAAATGTATAAAAATCTGATGTTACTCATCATCAAACATGGGCAATTTTTAGCAAAATCTCAATTGGAACATTAAGGATCCGTTTGATTGCAAGAATGAAATTTGGGTGGAAAGAAAATGAATTTCAGGGAATTGAATTGTCTATAACTTATTTTACCGGGAATTATCAATTAATTGTGTGTGATTGTTATAATTTTTTACCTGAAAAATGTTGAAATTTAAAATTGAATAATATAAAGAAAAATAATGTACTGCGATTAGAATTGATTTTTGGGAATAGAAAATGCAAAAATTGAATAGTGTAAAGGAAAATTATGATATAAAAATTGAATAGTATAAATAATGTTTTCTCCAAGCAAAGAAAAAACTAGTTCAACCATGAGAATTTCAATTCCTCAATTTTCCGGAATTAAGGGTCACATGAGGCCAAGTGAAAAAAAGAATTGTCAAGAAAATTTTTTCCTGTCAAACAAGCTAAAAAGTGAAAAATATGGGATAATTTCCATCTTTCATGGAAAATTTTGGCCTATCAAACATGGTCTAAATTTTGTTTTACCTTAATTGGAAATTAAATTTCAATTTAGTTATAATTGGATCATTAAATTTTAAATTAGTTTCAATATTCAGCACTTGGTCATCCATTGTTCTTCCAAATTTTTGTAAGTTTCTTAATTGGCAGGCATAAAACAACAACTGATATGCGTAATTTAAAATTAAAGTTTTGTGACCTAATTGAATTAAATTAAAATTTAGTTATTCATTTGAGATTTTATTTGAAAGTAAATCCAAATAGTTCTTAAGAAAAGACTTACAACTACCGTCCCAGTTTTCTGATTTTGATTTACTTTTGACTTCTCACTTTCTGAAATTTAACTATGCGCTTGTTTGGATTGCATTATAAGTTGCAGAAAATAATGTGATAGAAACAAATTATGAATAAATTGGATATCAATTTTTAAATTACAAGAGCATCTACAACCGTGGTGTAAAATTGAATGTAAATTGACATCTCCAAAATCATCTTTTCATCCCCATTTAGATCATAAAGGATCTAAATTCATATTCTGTTCTAATGGAAGAAAAAAGGAAAATGAGTGCAAGTGAGTTGATAGCTTTTTGCCTCTTGAAGACATAAAAAAAATATGTAATTTCTTTTTTTTTTCAATTTCCGTCGAAAATGCAGCTGCATATCTCCATTAGAGAGTTTCTCCATCACTTTGGAAATCTAAATCATAATTTAGCTTTCTATTTGATGGAGATTAAAATAAGATTTTTAACATATTTTGATAAAGGTTCATGAAGTGTGTGTTAAAAAGTTGTAGGTTTTATGAAATATGTGGTTAAAATTAATTTTTAACTTTGATTTCGATAAAAATCTAAAATTTAATTTCTATGAAACTCTACTACAATCCAAACAAGCAATATATTCACCAAAAAAAGAAAAGGAGAAAGAAAGAAAGACGGTAGAGAAGGTCAAGAAATTGAATAAGAGTTTTGTTGGAGTGTCGGGGAGGGTTTGACACCCTCGTGAACCCCTCACAATAGGGGGAGGAGGTAATTTTTATTTTATTTTTAATTTATATGGATTCTGCATGGGTCCCAGCACAAATGTAAGAGAATGTCAATTAAAGTGTCAATTTTTTTCTGGTAAAATGGTTTAACACCCCAGTGGGACATCTGCAACACGAAATCAAATATCGCTTTAAGAAAGTCGGTGGTAGTTTTACTTTATGTTAGGAATTGGGACAGAAAAGAGTCAAAAAGGCTATAGCCCCTCTCCCCATTTACTAGTCTGTCTATCCATCTATATAAATGCAGAAATAAAGCAAACATCAACACAGAGCCCATTGGTACAATTCTCGACGTGATTCAATTAAATCAAATATCAAACAACTTTCTTTGATACTGCTTCTTTTTACATACAACTGCACTTCTTTGATGATCAAAAAGTCGCAAAACACGGAGAAATGGATGCCGCGGGAAGAGCTATGGTATTGTTCGTTACAGTCGGGATGGCTAGTTTTATCGTAATTCATGTGTATGGCGGCGACACTTCGCTCGCTATGGGTCAATATTTTCATGTCCAACAGGACACGCATCATAAACTGCACCAACCCAAAGCGTCTGAAGTTTCATTATTTCGACCCAATTCGATGTTTGCTTCACCAATGCAGGCTACTTCACCTCCTCGCGTGTATCATTTGACGTCTTACGGTGCAGACCCAACTGGGAAAACAGACAGTACAGAAGCACTTCTTGAAGCAATATCAGATGCACTTGATGGTCCTACAAATGGGTTCTTGATGAAGGGAATTCTTAATCTTGGTGGTGCAAAGATTGAACTTGATGGTGGGAATTACTTGATCAGCCGTCCACTTCAATTTTCTGTTGCTGGAAGAGGGAACCTAGTGGTATGCTTCCGTCGAAACATTTAGTTAAGTTCACATGTATATCATTTAAACGTTACTTCGTCTAGCATGTTAGGATATCCTAAAAAATAATGTTATTCATGACGAAAACTACTAGTTGTCACCCTACGTGATATACATGTGACAGTTGCATTAAATAACAAACTGTCACATGTATGTTATGTAAAACGACTATCGATAATTCTCACTATGACTAGCATTACTCTTTGCCAAATTCGAAATAGAATTTTGAACCACTTAATTTGACTAATATGGAACTTAAGCTAATATCAAGGCACCATTCATGGCAGATACAGGGAGGAACAATAAAGTCATCGGATAATTTTTCGAACGATGCCTACTTGATAGACTTGTCACCGTCCTTAGTCAACAACTCGTTGGAATATAACTACGAGTTTGTAACACTAAGAGACCTCTTACTGGATTCTAATTTCCGAGGTGGAGGAATTCGAGTGGTGAACTCATTGAGAATAAGCATAGACAACTGCTACATTACACATTTCACCACCAATGGCATCCTAGTCAAAGGTGGTCATGAAACTTATATCAGAAACTCCTTTCTCGGCCAACATATTACTGCTGGTGGTGACGCCGGGGAAAGAAATTTTTCTGGGACGGCGATAAATCTAATGGGAAATGATAATGCCGTCACTGATGTGGTAATATTTTCAGCTGAGATTGGAATTATGATTTCAGGCGAAGCTAACACACTTTCCGGTGTACATTGTTACAATAAGGCCACTGATTATGGGGGCACGGGGTTTTATCTCCGGGTACCATCTGGTTTAACACAAACTCGAATTGTGAATTGTTACCTAGACTACACTGGTATCGTTGTTGAAGATCCCGTCCAAGTACACATTTCTAGCAGCTTTTTTCTTGGAGACGCGTATATACTTCTCAAATCCGTGAAGGGTGTTGTAAATGGAGTAAACATTGTGGATAACATGTTTTCGGGTTCTAATAAGGGTATCGATAACGTACAATTAGCTCAAGAAAATGGGGCTTTTACGAAGATTGATCAAGTCGTGATTGATAGGAATAATGTCAAGGGGATGAATCTTAAGGCCACGGTTGCTAGGCGAAGCATGCAAGGAAATGGGAGCTCATGGCTAATAGACCTCAATTCAATGCTCTTGTTTCCAAATCTTTTTAAGCAACTACATTATACATTGATGGCAAATGGGAATTCATTCCCTAAACACGCACTGAGAAATGTGTCAAATAATCAAGTGCTGATCGAGTCGGACGTGCCAGTTGAAGCAACTATTTATGTAACATTGGATCAAGGAAGTTCCTTTTCCAGCAGCTAATTCACTATATTTATTTATTTACTTGCTTCTAGTTCTATAATTCAGATTACGATTTCATTCGACATCTGCGAAACCACAATTTTAACCGTGTCAATTTCCTTTCCCCGTTTCAATTTGTGGGAATTAAGAAATTAGAATTCCTATTATCATATTAGAACAATAGTAATATAGTACTGTTAGGACCAAATTCCAGTCAATTGCAAGAAATAAGTGCAAAAATGTAAGAAGACAAATTTACTTTAAACTACAAAGGTGTACATCTCCGTTAAGCATCCACCTGAGGAATAAAGCTAAAAGCAGTAGAGACAAACAAGTTTACCCCACGTATTCTTAAAAGATACAACATCACGTCAAGTTGAAAGCTGGAAAAAAAGATGAAAGATGGTGTTGAATCTTGAATTTCTTCAGTGGTTCTTAATTTTTCACATATAGCCCCCTTTTTATCCCCATTTTGGTAAGAAAATGTATTTTAGAATAGTGAATTTTTTTAGAGAATATGTGATAAAAAAAAAAAGGAGAATTTTTTTTCGATTTACATGTAAAATTATTTTATGAGAAAATGTGGCTTAACCTTCTACTTCTCCTTAAGCTTAATCTTCTTCTTCTTCAACTTCAAGCAACAATGTATGAAAGATGCGGATTTGGTGGTTTGAAACAAAAGTTTCTTCAAAACTTTACAAGGAATATAAAAATGTTTGATCTCCTATGCTCTTTTCTCTATTGAAATATGTGGAATACATGTACAAGAGCCTCCTAACTTCCTATGAAGAAATAAATTTATAGTCTAGGGGCGGGACGGGGACCTTTAAGGTTGGGGTTTAACCTTTAAGAAATAAATTTATAGACCAAGAATTAGATAAAAATCATGCCTTAATTGCCTTCAAAGAAGATGTTTAACAGAACAAGGAAAGAAACATTTGCTGTCAGAATGTACTATGCGATCACACAAAAGTGGAACTGTCTGCGAATGCACATGCGTCTATTTGCTTTCTGCTTCTGATCGGGAAGCCCTTGTGATCCCTAAGCAAAGCATAGTCTTTTTCTTCTATTGTACTTTGGTCCCAGGATTTCCTCCTTTATTCAGCTCGAGTCCCTTCTTATTTGCATTTTTTCAATCCTTCATTTTTAAATCTTCAAAATTTAATCGTCCTCATTCCTCAATCATTCATAGTTGATCCGATGCAAATTTCAAGAGTTTATAATTAAATTCTCAAACTTCCAAATATTGAATTTAGCTCCCAAAACTTGTGAATCACCTTTGATTGTACCGTCAATGCTTCTAATTGATCAATTGCAATTTGATTGATCATTAATTGAGCAAAATTAACTTCAATTCAGCTCTAAAAACTCAATTTTCACACTAATCATATTGAAATGCAACATGTCAAGGATTAACGTACAATTATCATATTTTAACATAAATTAGGTAGATATTCGTTCAAAAAGCAATAAATAAGCTAGTATAGAAGCTCAAATAAGTGTATTAAATACATATCATACCCCAAACTCCAACTCTTATTCATCTCGAGTAAGACTACAAACTAAATACACAAGCAAGTAAACATACATAAATATCAATGCATAACTTGCCAAACTCACATCAAGTAATGAAATTATTGGGAAATGCCCTGCATATCAATGCATAACTTGCCATACAGGGCATTTCCTCACAGGGACCTTACAGGTGAGGGGCCTGGGTTCTCACTTATTCAATGCTCGATCGAGGTGTGTGTCCATAGTCAATCATCCTACACGTTGAAGTACATTACTTTTTTGACCCTCAATAGTCAATCTCTCACCCAAGCTGTTTAGCCTAAGGTTGATTTTATGACACTGATTCCCTTCCAACACAAGTTTAGTTATATTTCACAAATGAAAGTTACTACATCAATATGTGATGATTCTCCATAAATTTAACCTTATCAACTTCCAAGCTTCAACTAGAATATTAATCTACATTAGATTTCTAAATTGGAAGAAGTATCCAAAGCTTAGCCGCACAAAAACAGTGCTTATAACTATTTTATCATTACCTAAACACATTTTAATGTTTTTTATTTCTACACTATTTTTGCGTCACTTTTTCTATATGTTGGAATCTTTTTATTGATTATCGAAGGTAGTTTTCACTATACATTGTAGATCGTAGATCGTCCTCTGAACATTGGAGATGAATAAGGTATTATTATTCAAGACTAGTTTCACACTAAAATGTAGGTAATTTTTTTCTATATGTTAATGCATAGAAAAATGCCTTTTTTGACAAGTAATTGGAATCAAATCCTATATGGTCATTATCTAGGTTCCACGTGTTAAAAAAACTCCACACAAGTATTCAATAAGGATGGGATCAATGCATAACTAAATAGACCCAAACACCACATCAACCACCTCTAAACTAATCGTTTCGATATGTTAAGTAGTTTTGTTTCATAATATGGTTTTTGGTTTTGCAACCTAAGTCTATTCAATCTATTCTATCAATGTAGTCGACAAGGTTGTGCAACTTATACATGCACACATAAAATAAAAAATTATTTTAAAAAATAAATAAATTCAATTAACCACCAAGCCTATCCAATATTTTTATTTTATTTTTTCAAATTTTTGGCATATCACACACACTAACCAAAAAAAAAAAACGAAATTATTCTACCTTTGAACTTAAAATTCACATAATCCACAATGTGTGCACAAAATGGCCTAAGTATTGGTTAGCAATACTCCCAGTATATCTTTCGTTTGCTCATTTTACAAAATAAGTCTATCATACCTGAAAAGAGAAAAAAATTACCCAAATTATCATATGGGAGTTGAAGCTAATCTTATATCTATTGAAAGTGTGGAATGAGGGAAATTTGACAATGATTGTGATGATAAGAATACTATATTAAAATATTCGAAATCTCAAAATGGAGCATTCCTAAATACTAAATGCAATCCTAACTCACTACATGCACTATAATTACTAAAAGCATAGTAAATAAAAGGATAAAAAATGGAACTGCCTCCTAATAAGTGCTTGTTTATTTTATAAAGATATCTCATTAGAATATCTCCAAGAGATTCTTTAAACATGAGATACTTTCTATTTTAAAGAGTCAACATTTAAAACCACACTCTAAAAAACTCTTTAAATTATTATTTTTAATTTAGAGACCCACTCTCTATAATTAAATACATTCAAAGTATTTCAATTTTCAATATATAAAAACAATAAAATAATCTAATAAAATAAAAACTAGTTAAAATAAAAGATAAAGAAAAATAATAAATATTTTTGGGAGTAGTAAAATTAAATGTTAAATATAAAGAATTTATTGGAATACTTCAAAATTTTAACTCTTTAAATTTATATATGCTCTCTAAATGATAAAATATACTATTTAAAAATNTTGGAGTACTTTAAAATTTTAACTTTGTAAATTTATAGATACTCTTCAAATGATAAAATATGCTCTTTAAAAATAGAGAGAATATAGGAAATGTTCTTACACTTTGAATAAAGCTTTTGATGTCTTATATTTAGTTTTCTTTAGTTAACTTTGCACCACTCTTCATCGTTCCTCCAACTTCTACCATGCCTCTTTCAATATAATATGAATCGAATACTCCACCTAATGAAAATCAACTATGAAAACATCTACCTCCTCGTTGGCCTTAATCACAAAATCCATATTAGAGTAAACAAAGAAGTCAAAGGATTTTATGATTAGTCAATCCTCATTGAATGCCACTGCTTTGTTTGATTTCATTGTGATTAATTCTTGACGCTTTATATGCTCTTAGTCCTTAGTTGTTATCACATTGGGTTGAATGATCGGTCAACAATCCAAAATCGCGAGCAATTGCACAAGAAAGTGATCACGAGGAGTCTCCTTTTCTTGTTGATGATTAATACAATTGCCACTGCTAACATTTTTTTACGAAGGGCACGATCATCTCCATAATTCTTCCAATAGCACATTTTCCTCATCAAATTTGTTCACATCATATTTAGGGAAGATCGGTAGATTGGATTGTCTTATTAAACTCAATGAAAACTCATTCTCAACAAAGCGTGCCAGTACATCATATTTCGTGGTTTCAAATTCTTGTTTGGCAAATAAATCTCCCATAAGCATGTCTAGGACTGGGCTTGAAAACCATAGCCTGAAAAATCGACCCGCCACGGTTTAGGGATAAATCCGGGTCGGGTCAGGTAAAATAAATTTAAAATAATTGTGGGTCGGGTCGGTTCAGCCTCACAACCCGACACTCCCGCTTGCTTCAAAACCCTGGCTTCATCTTCACCTCTTTGATTGCAGGGGCAACCCCGAAATTTATGTAACCACAGTGAAGGAAATTATAGGCAAAATTCACGAAATTTATGTAAACATGGTGGAGAAGGAAATTTATGTAACCAATTTGGGATATAACATTCGCCTCGATCTAGGAAATTTATTCGAAGTCGATTTTGCTTCAAACCCGGCCAACGTAAGAGGTCTGTTTAGAACCAGTGGATGCCTCCTATTCGTGCTCCTAATCACCTCAGTATCCTCTGGGATCACCCCCAACAATGGCAACTCCAACATTTCTTGAACATCCAAAATCGACATCATATCCTTGTTGGATATTTACTTAATCATGCGCAGCGAAAAATAAACAATTTCAATTCCCATACAAGGATCTGTTTTTATTTAGACAGAAATTGTGATAGAAATTATACATTTGATGAATTCTGCAAAACTCCTTTACTTTTTCTTGAACTCCAACGATCACGATCTGCAATCCAAGCTGTTCAATTGTCTAACCTCCAATGGTGATCCACACAGAGAACAAAAATGACGATTAGGATTTATTTTCTTGTGTTAGCAAGAATAATGAAAAAATCATTATCTTCTCAAACCCTAGTAACATATTAATATAAATCCAAGTGGGCACGGCCCGTCTCTTAAACTTAACTCGGTCCAGTATTTAATTAATCAAATTAATTAAGTCTAGTCCATTAATTAATTAATCCAATTAATTAATTCAGGCCTATTAATAAGCAATCCAATTAATTAATTATCCAACACTTGTCAATTAATTAATTGGTAAATCTCATTTTTCTGGTTCTTTTTGTATGTGACCCATTAAATTCTCAATCACGATACCTAATGACGTAAATTATTATTTTGATCTGATCAAAATCGATAAATTAAAACTCCCTTTTTAATTTATCACTAATTCACATTCGTTGTCCCAAATTGACATCTAGCAATGTGTCGGGGCAATACATGTGACGGAAAATGTCATGTAGTGTGACAAA
>CAIGRB010010964.1:0-47070 GCA_903798255.1 Fraxinus quadrangulata
ACATTTTAATTGTATTAAAAGTTAAAAATATCATTGTCATATGTCCCAACATTTTTTCATCATATTTTTACCATCAACATTTTATAATTAGCAGATATTCACAAATGCATTACCTATTATAATATTTTAGAAAATTGGAAAGCTATATTTGAATGTTGTTTCAAAGATCTCAAGTGATATTATTATGTGGAGAATAAATACACGTAGTACCCCTTTTTTTATACCGAGATTGTCTCGTTGGTTTTCCCAAAAAGTCTTTTAATGAAGATGCATTCAACAGCCTTAGGTACATTTTCTCCACTAATGTTTTTCCCACATTTTTTACTTGGTAAAATTTTAACGATGCATTTTCTTTGAATAATAGACATCCAAGAGGAAATATTATAAATATTAATATACATTAAGTGGATGTCCATAACTATATAAATTATAAATATTATAAAAATACAACATTGATGTAAAATAACTAGGGTTATGCTACTTTTACACCGGAGTGTAAACCCCGGTATACAAATAGCATTTCCCAAATAACTATATGGACATTGATGTTACGAATTAAAAATCATAATTTTATACCAGAAGAATAATAATAATATTGAAGTAAGAAATAAAAACATAAAAGAACGTGAAAAATTTATAAAAATTCATCTCGATGTAAGATTACATTCTTGTCCATCGCAGTAATTCACTATGATAAGAAGAATTTTTTTTTTAAAAAAAAAAGGGCACACCCTATTTTCTCTAACATTTCTCTCTTTTTGATGATACAAAATCCTCTCTATTTATTAGAAAAATTAGGACAAAATCAAAATTGCAAGTGCAAAGGTCAATCACCATATGGACTCCGTACAACGACAATAATTAAACTCCACAACTTAATAACATTTCTCACTTAAATATTAATCCACTCTCAGTGGCTCCAATGCAATAGTAACAACTCTTCAATCATCAAGAGAGAAGTCAAACTGAAGTTGCAAACAATATTAGTTTTCTCAATCGAACGGTCTTCGTCAACTTGTCGCTCAAGTGTCAAGATTTCGTCCCCCAAAATCGATCTGGATAAAGTAATAATGAACCGTATATACTTCGTCTTTGCATAAGAAACATAATTATTTGCTAATGGAATAACATTCTTTCTATGCTTGTAACCCAATTCTTCCAAAAAAAAAATTGCAACCATATCATTTCTTTTCTAGTTTCGATCACAGCAATATACTCTGCTTCAATAGTGGAAAGAAAAACTATCTTCTGCAACTTAGATGCCCAAATAATTGTTGTATCATCCAAAATATATATCTAGTAATACTATCTTGTCATAATATCACCTGCTATATCAGTATCTACATTGTCCAGTACTCCCAAACCCAATTTTCTGATACACAAAGCTAATTCTATAGTACTTTTTAAGTACCTAATAATCAACTTTACTGCTTCTTAATTTTATTTATCCCGAATTACTCATATATCTACTCATAACTTTCACTGCATGAGCTATGTCCAGTCCATACACACCATGATACACGTAGGACTGTCAATAGTAAAGGCACGTTGACCATATAGGCCGACCTTTACTCTGTAGAGGGTGAATGCTCATTAGACTGCCTGAAGTGACTAGCCAAAAGGGTACTCACTGTTTTGCATCATCTATCCTGAACTAGTTTAGCATCTTCTTCACATACTCTTCCTATAACAATTTCAAGACGTTACTTATCTTAGTAATTCTAATTCAAATTCAAATGATTTGTTTTACAACATCCAAATCTTTCATTGCAAACTCCTTGTATAACTTCATTTTCAACTTGTCAATTTCTTACTTTCAAGCACGTACAACCAACATGTCATCAATATATAGTAGTAAGATAATATGAGTCATCAAGGTTCTTCACATAACAACAATGATCGACCTAACACCTTATGAAGCCATTACTACCAATAAAACTATCAAACTTTTTATACCACTATATTAGAGCTTGTCCACGTATTGCTCTAATTATGGCTAGTTTTACCACTGGGAAGAAAATCTCAGTGTAGTCAATATCTTCTTTACATTGAAATCCCTATATAACCAACATTGTTTTATATAGCTTGTTGCCACCATGTTCTTTTAACCCAAAAATCCATTTATTTTGCAAAACCTTATTTCATTTGGTAACTATATCAATTGTTATGTCTGACTGGATAATAATGAATCAATCTCAACCCTCATGGTTAAATTACACTCGATTGATTCATCATCTTGCACAACTTTATTATAACTTTCTGCTTCACCTCTGTCGGTCAATAAAATATAATGCAACGCTAGAAAGTATCGCTATAGAAATCTAATTGTTCCATTGGATCTCCTGAGTTAAGTCACTTGAGTGTTTTTCATGTACTTTTAGGGCTATACTTTATTGATCTTAACCATAGCATTCTCCAACTCAATCACTAGAAGATTTTTCAATGAGATCACCTCAAGCCTCTTAACTTCAAGACTTGTGCTTTTAAGGTCCGTTCCCAATGTATCCTTACACAAGAAACTTTTATTCAAGATCATGTCCTTGATTTTAATAACCTTTCGAGTTTGTTCATCCCAAAAATGATAACCAAACTAGGTATCACCATAGCCAATAAAGAAACGCCCGTACTTTTCGCTAAAATCATCCATAAATATCATATAATAGTTAGAACATTCAAGGGAAATAACAATCGAAGGTCTCATACATCTATATGAATCAACTCCAATTTTGTAGCTTTTGGCTCCTTTCCAATTTAAGAGAAGCTAACATTTTTTTGTCAAAAATACAGTCTTTACATAAACTATCTTTAATAGATTTCAAACCAGTGGCTTCTATCTAGACTGAGACACTTTAATTCCCATCTCACTCATGTGTCCCAGCCCATAGTACTATAAATCAGAACTAACAACTGACTTAGCAATTGCAACTATGTCTCTACAATTGGAAGTGATGTAAAGAGTTCAAGTTTTACTTCCTCATGCAACAACCATGGCTCCCTTAGTGACTTCCCAAACATCACCATTGTTATGACCATCTTGACTTTACCCAACTAAGATCAGATTGTGCATCAGTTTAGGTACATACTTTATGTTATGAATCCTTTTTATATAGACTTATTTGACATCCCCAAACTTACATCAATAATAACGACAATGTTCATAGATTCTCCATCAGCAAGATATACATTTTCATGATTTCCAACATGATTGTTCTCAATAATCTTACGATGTGCAGTGTTGTAAAAAGAAGCTCTTGAATTTATTACCCAATAATCAATAGACTATCAACAGACACAAGTAAATCATCTTGTTACCACATTTGCACTGTCATTGAATTTGTTAAGATGCTCTACTAATAGAGCACCTTTAACAATCTTCAAGTTAAATATTTTTTATCACTTATACTTTGTTACATTTAGGGGGCTTTTCATACATATTAGATAATACAGTCATCTAATCCGCCATAGTTTTTCTCTACTGTCCTTCGTAACCAACATTTTTCGTCGGTGTTAATCAAATAACAATCAACACCTAATAATCAAGGCATTTCTACTCATCGTCCTTCATTTCTTTTAGCTTCTCATTTAGAAGATGATGGTGTAATTTTTTTACTATACATATAATCATCGATTGGCAATCTTCAAAGCGTAATTCATACCATTAAACTTACAGATCCCCCAGTGACGTTCCTTCTTCGCAAATCATTGCTTTCAATCAAAAGCTTTGATACTAATTGTTAGAATTTAAAACCTTAATTTTACACCACCAAGAGCAATAAATCGTAGTAAGGAAATAAAGACATAAAAGAACACAAAAGATTTATAGAGGTTCATTTCAATATGAGACCATGTCCTTGTTTGTTTCAACAATAGTTCACTCTGCTAGAAATTTAAAAGCAGAATCGCACACCCTACTTCCTCTAACATTTTTTATGATGATACAAATTCCTAATGATAGCTCCCTATTTATAAGAAAAATTGGAGTAAAATTTAAATTAGAAGTACGAAGGTCAGTATGCTTACACTTTACTGATTCTGCACATCGACAATAATTAGCATCCACAACTTATCAATTAGTGAACATGTGAAACCAATATACGTGCTAAATCTAGGGCTCTTGTAACATTCTATTAATGAGACTAATATTGTACTCATTCTTAAAAACCCATTGCCATAACACATTAGTCACTTTAGGCCAATTAGTCTGTGTAATGTAATTTACAAATAGACCGAAAATAGTTTTATGTCCTCTCATTTAGGAAATTAGAGTTCTTTCGTATCATAAATGTTAATCATAGATAATGCAGTCATTGAGTAAAAAAATGCAACGGTAGGAAGTCCATGACATAGAACTTGACATAAGCAAGGCATATGATAGTATAGAGTCGGGGTTTATTATTCGGATTTTGGAAAGGATGGGCTCCTATCAAATAAAAAATGGTAGGAACTGGTTTTCAACTATTTTTTTCTCCCATATTTGCTTTTTGCATTAATGATAGAGCATAAGGTCTAGCGGTGCCTTCATAGGAACTTTGTGATGGTTGCCCTCTCTCAACTTATTTATTTTGTTGTGTGCCAAAGCTTTATTTGGGCCGATTCAACTTAATGATAAGGAAGGACAAATAGTAGGTGTTGGGTTTTGATACCCGATAAGTCCAGGCAATGATTTAAAATAGATGTAGGATAATTTATCGATACCATAGACTAGACTCGACCCGGAACGACCTACGCTTTTGGAAGGCCCAAGTAGTAGTTGGATTTGTTGAGTTGGATTTATGGATTTGGATGTGAGTTGGTCTATTTAAATCTTAGTCCATTTAAAGGGGCTTGTTGGGCTTTATTGAGTGAAGAGTGTTTGACCCAATTGATTGACATAACTAAATGACTATATATCCAAATTTTCCTTCATGCTTGTGTGGTGTGTGTGTATTATGCAAGAGAGTTGAGAGAAAATTATAGAGGGAAGCAACTGAGTATGGAGTTTCTTATGTGAGATTCAACCTTTTGCCTTTCTCTTCTTGTTCCTACCTTTGTGGCTTGCAAATATTATTACTACTACCCTTCTCCTTTATGGGTAAAGATTGAGGCCTAAAGTGTTGGTTTGGTTTGGGTTGAGCTTGTTGATTGGTGTTCATTTGGTTAGTTTTTCTAAGCCCGGATCAAGATCTCTCAAAGCTTTCGCTTAACAAACGGTATCAAAGCATGTTGTATTGAGAAATATGTGATATTTGGAAGCAAAAATGGGCAAAACCGAAGCTGAAAACAGAACTAGAAAATTGTCCAATTTTCTTTCAATCTAGCTAAACTTATAAATTTGATTTTCAACCAAACCAGTGGTCGGTTGCAGAACCCAACACCACATGCGTGATTTGCATATCGAGGTAGAGTTGACTGTCTGCGTGTAGAGGCAAACATCGGCGCATAGCGATAGTGCGTGGCCACCATGAGCAGACCCCGAAAACATGCATGAGGACGCGTCCGATGGTTTATGGTGGTGACTTCTTCAGGCAGTTTTCTACATACGACATGGTAGACCCTACGGTAGTGTCCATTTATCTATTTCGAGCGATACGGTGAAATCTAAACGATTTTGCCCTTAAACGTGCAAGTGCTAGGTATCGTTAATTGGTTATCATAGTTGCTGGAAGCTTTAGGGAAAATAATGGTGACACTAAAACGGTGACTTCACATCTCTCTTATTTACGGACCCATAGATATGGTCCATTTGGTATCGTGATCTTTCTTTTTATTATTGCAATTACGACTATAGTGTGGGATATACATTTACTTATTACCGTTGAAGTGGTCATGTGGGGGTGACATTAGATTTGAGGGTTACCATATGGGGCAACCATTGCTTGTTGCTAGATCTAAAAATTATTTTTTAAATATTTGCCTTAAATTTTTTGTGAATTTGTTACTAAATTTTTTCTACACTGTTAGAATTGCGTGTGACCTTAGGAAAAATTGTTTGGCTATTTCATGTGAATTTTCATTACTTAGTTTGTGGTCATTATTTGGTATTGATGGAAAATGTAGGTCAAACAAATGCAAAAAGTAAGAGGTGTTTTAATTACGCTATTTTGGACATGTTGAAAGGTACTGTCTTAGGAAGAATAATAGAAGGAAAGATAAGAAGAGAGGAGAGACGAATGTTATCACTAGGTCTAGTTATAACCCAGATGAGGCTTATTGAGAGTAAATCCGACTACTATATATGCATATATGTGTAAACCTTTCTGTGTGTATGATCGCTTAATTCTATTGCAATGTTATATGTTACACTTTCATTCAGTATGATGTGAGTAATTACATGAATTAGAGTGATTTTATTACTTTGTATAATGTGTTTGTATACATATTGGGTTGAAATCTATGACATACTTATTTTGTTCTATGAGTGGTGTAAGGTGTAATAGTGAGAAGAAAGAGGGAAATAATTTTCTCCTTTATCTTTGTGAGCATGTATGGTATGCAAAATTATATGGGGCATCCAAATGTGAGTTATTTTGTTCCTCTTTGTGAGCCTCTTTTGTGAGTGTAGTGAAGTAATCAACTCTTTACTCTATTATCATTGTCAGTGTCATATGTACCCTTTCCTTTGTAGGATAAATTCTTCGTGGACTTTTTTGAGCATTGGTGGAGTAACCTTGTGATACGTGTATCGATTTAAATTGAGTTATAGCCTTTGGGATCGCCAAATGTGTTATATTGCTATAGTGATTTTGAGATGCATTAGCAGTAAGTATGCAGTATGTCTATTGGTATTGTGAAGTATAGATATCTGAAGGTGCATTGGTCATATGCATGGAGATTTGGAAAGTGATATTTGGATCATGAGTGGAGAGGTGACTAAATGTTGAAATCCTCTATATAGTAAGATACTGATTAGATGGAGTGTGAAAGAAACACTTTTATTACTTATGTTAGATAGAGACTCATTATTCGTTGAAAGAAGCGAGGTGTGATAGAGGATTATCCTAAGGCCTTAAGATCTATTATAATTTACCAGTTGGACATGAGTTAGTTACTAGTCTAGTGAACATAGCGGGTGATGAGAGGAAATATGTGTTTTTGAGGTACAAGAGACACATAATGGGATATGTTAAGTGTGGAGAGATTTTTTTGTGTGATCATTTATGTATTTGTTGTATATGTGTTAGACGTTTGTTTGATTAACTTGTTGTTGGTCTGATGTTCTTTGTTGAGCATGTTCGAAAAATCTGTATATTATTCTATATGATTTCTTTGTCGCATGTTATTTACTCTAGATTGATTACCGTGAGTACATGGAGCATGTATGATATGTGTTTTGGGTCTGAAACACGAGGTAAAGTCTGTAATACTAATTTTATTTGGTTACCTTGATTATGCAAGTATAAATTTTGTGTTTTGCTTACTTGTGGGTTGATTGGGTATTAAGGTGGAGATTTGTAGGGTTTAGACACCCAATAAATTTGAGAGATGATTGAAAAAAATGTCGAATAATTTATCGACACAATAGACTAGGCTCGAGTAAGAAACGACGAAAAATTTTGGAGGGCCCAAGTAGTAGTTGGATTTGTTGAGTCGGATTTGTGGTTTTGGATAAAGTTTGCCTATTCAAGTCACAATACATTTAAAGATGCTTGTTAGGCTTTATTGGGTGAAGAGTGTTTGGCCCAATTGATTGACTTAAATAAATGACTATATATCTATATTTTCCTTCATCCATGTGTCATGTGGTGTGTGTATTAAGCAAGAGAGTGAAGAGAAAACCATAGAGGGAGGTAGCGGAGTGTGGAGTTTCTTGTGTGAGATTTAACCATTGTCTTTCTCTTTTCCTTCCTACCTCTATGGCTTGCAAGTACTACCACCACCTTTCTTCTTTGTGGGTGAAGATTGAGGTAACCAAAGTGTTGGTTTGGTTTAGGTCAAACTTGTTGATTGGTGTTCATTTGGTTGGTTTTTCTACGCCCGACTCAATATCTCTCAAAGATCTACACAACAGTAGGGATGCAATGTTCACGAGGCGGCTGCGAATAAGTCACCTATTTTTTGCAGATGATTCCATCATGTTTCTTCGTAAAAGAAATTGAGATTGTGAGGTAATTCTCTCTCTCTCTCTCTCTCTACACACACACACACATGCATCTAGATAGAATTAATATTGATAAGTTAGTAGCTACCTTTATCACACACGTTCTCGATTCGGACAGATATTTAGAATAAGTTTGGCATTGAAAATCTAGACAATCCTGATACACACTTAGGACAGCCTTTAATAGTAGGTCGGAATAAATATCAAATGTTTACATCTATAAAAGAGAAGATATGAAAAAGGTTAAAGGGTGTCTTCGTCGATTGTTTTCAATATAAGTTTATTTAGAATACTAGCATCTTTATGCCATGATGTCATTCTCTTATGATCATATTCTGGTGGGGAGGCAGAGTTGATTGGCAAAAAATTGCTTGTTGCAATAGTTAAGATAAGATCTCCTGACTTCCTGGGTGGAATAAAGTGGCTTCTACTATTTTGGTGAACCTGCAAAAAGAGGCTGGGGCTTTCTCCTCTGTTTTACCTCTAGCACTAATATTAGTGATTTTTTTTTTTTTTTTGTAGGTAAAGAAAAGAAATAGAATGCCAGAAAAAATGTTTGGAAAAAAGAAGATCCTCATACATGGCATGCATGTGAAGTATTTATAGACACTTGGTGCTATGTAACCGTTAAGCAGTTATTGTCCAAGTGTCCAATACAATATGCCCACGTACTAGGCAATTTTCATCCACATGCTAAATAGTTAATCTCCACCTACAAATTGGTAATGGAATCAATGATAATCGTCAAATGTTTTTCAATCAATTTAAAGTATGCCCAGGCGATTGGGATATTAGTGGTCTGTCTACCATAATGGTGGTCGAGCAAGTATAGTGACATCAGGCTGGCATAGAAAGTCGAGCTAGCATGGTGTTAGACAGGCTATTTTCTTTAATTGATCGGCCATCATAATCTACAATTTATACCATATAGCTTCACTAGTCCCTCTACCTCTTGTCGCTAGCTATTGTTAAGAGGTTGCATCATTACTCATATACGTTGCAATGTTTTTTAATGTTATTGATGGGGGCGCAAATAGGTAGATTGTGTCAAATGGCGGATGATTACCGACTCAATTGCCCTTTACGCTTGTTAACCCACAAGTGGGTCAATTTATGGGATTGGGCTTTTGGCAACCCAAAAAATTTTCTTTATAAAGAGAGGAAAGTCTAATTTTTCTTTATATCTTATCCTTCTTGCAAACCTTAAGCACTTCTTCCACCTTCTTCATCTCCAAGGTAATTTTCTCTTCCACTCTCATTTTTCTTGAAACTCCATTAGTTTGTCGTTACTTTCCAATGTACAAAGTTATTTTGTCCTTGTTATCATCTTCTAGCCAAAAAAATTCAAATTTACTTTCTTACACATCAAGTAGGGACAAGAGCAAATTCGAAAGTGAGAGTGGAAGTGAGGGGGGCCAACTGGCCCATCTTTCGGTAGGTCGACCCACTAGCGTGATTGCTGGTCCTACTGGTCGATCAACCAACAAGTGCGTTGGTCGATCGACTAACCAAGATCATGGGGTCAACTAACCGCTGCAGGTGGCCGATCAATCCCCTCGAGATTTTGATAATTCCAATAATTTTTCGACCCTTCAAATTCGTTCCATGTTCTCCCAAAAATCATATCGATTTCTTCAAATCCCCAAATTACAACTTTGTAATTTGACGAGACCCGACTAGTAGGGTTTAGTTCTTGAAATCCCAAAGGGACTTAGCTCTTACAACTATCCAACCAAATTAGATCAACTACTTGATAGGTGTACTAGCATTGACGATTATATATATAGAGCCCTTAGGCCCAAAAAAAAAAGCTTCCAGGATCAGATCCTCACGAGATTGCTATGTACAAAGATTTTTTTTATGGAAGTTTAAGATTTTCTCTTCATTGTTTCTTTCTCAATCTTCAACTAATTCCATATTACTTCCAATCAGATAAATCCCAATGCGTAGAGGAAACTTCATAGACCTTTTTCTTAGTGAAAAAATTATGTCCTTCATCGATCTATTTAGGTGTGTGTTTGAATTACACAATCTACCTTAGTATAATGCATTTGTCTACTTCACTTCTCACGTTCCTCTTCGTATTCCTAAGTATAGAAATTCCAATAGTGGGTGGAAGTTTTGGTTTTTCTTCGTCCGACCTTCCGAAGGCCAATTTCCATTCAATACTTATTGGAAACTTACCCAAATTTGCCTCTTCAATAGTCGTGTACTCCCTTCTTGAATTCTCAAATTCAGTAGTTGACTCGCTTACTACCTTTTGCACCCTTTTTATCTCAAATTTTAACAATGAGAAAGATGTTGATGTTCGAGTTCAATCGACCTATTGGTAGGCCCTTATTTATTGCTCTTATTTTCATATTGTACGTATCTTCAATTATTATTATTTGTGCCTGATAAGCTTCATTGAGTGTATGCGGATATGGGCTTCAACTTGGAAGAAGTTTTGAGCTCACTATCTGAGCCAGAGAATGATGAGTTGTCTCCAGCCCCCTCAAAAAAAAAAAGGCTGTGGGCAAGGGAAAAGAGAAGTGCACTAACATGAGATCTCCACAACCATTGGATGGGCTAATGGGAGTCGTCCCATCGCCTAAAGTTGGAGGGGCGGCTCGAGTCGTGATGAGGTTAGCCTTGAGAGCAAGGTTCTCCACTCCCAGAACTTAGATTTCATCTGACTCAGGGTGAACGAGAAGTTGATATGGTTGATACTTTCATCATGCGAGAGCTTTGGCTAGGCACATAGTAGATGATATGGAGAGGGTCCTGGTAGTCTACAACAAAATGTTTTTTTCTTGCTCTGCTTCTTCATTTTTTTCTTATATTCACATCTTTGAGTTTGCCTGACAATTATACTTTGCTTTCCTATTTTCCTAATGGTTTTTAACTCTGTAAGCTTCATTTGTTGTGGCAAGTCACCTTCTAATGACGGAGTTGAAAGCTCCTGAGAAGGACAGGAACAAGGAAGTGAGCAACTTCAAGAAGAAAAATTAAGTCTCGAAGAACTCTCGCGATGCTGCTAAGGCTAGCAATAAGGAAATGACGTCTCGAATCAGTGAGCAGGAGTCCCAAGTCAACGAACAAAAAAAGGAGATTGATAACTTGCGTTCATCTCTAGCAATACTCTAATTGATGAAGTGGATCGATACAAGGCTTCTTCGGATTATGTTAAGGACATGAATGCATACGGGGGCAAAAATGATAGCGACCTCTATCACTCTTACTAAAGAATGGATAGCTTCTGAACATCCATCTATTGATCCTTTTGACTATGACCAATTTCTGTCACAACGTAGAAAGAAAGAAAAAGTAGCTAAGCGGACCAAGAAACCTGGATATACATGCGCACCAGAAATGGACAGTGGAAGGACCTCACACCCTAAGTAACTTAGTTTTTCACTATTCAGTTGCATTTTTCATTGTTATTTCTTTTTGTCCTTCGACTACTTCGTAGCTTTTCTTGGTCCGTGATGTGGTCTGGATATCATATTTTGTATCTATTGTGGTTGATTTCTTTTTCAGAAAATGATTCTAGTTTGACATGCGTTTGATTTTCTTCCCATTTTTATTTTTACTTGGCTAGACGAACCAGCACATTAGCATATTGAAACTGCATACCACATGTGTAAAAGTTAGTCTGTCTATTCTCGCACAACTCTTCTTTCTTGACAGCGTAGTAGTCAATAGGTGCAGCGGTCGACGAGCGCGTGGTCGGCTTCTTAGCTACCGACGGATGCGCAGTTGATCGCTATGCGGTCAACTTAAGCGTGTCGATCGTTATGCAATCGACGTAATTTTTGGTTTGGATAGCTAAACTTGGTTTCCCAATTTTAATTGATTGCAATTTTTAGTTTATTGCTCGTCGAATGGTCTTTTAAATGCGTAGGTCTAATATTCTTAGGATTTAACCATTTTTTTGTTTTGAAAACTCATCATTAAATTATAGAGCGATTTCGAGCTAACCAATTTTTTATTGCTCAATATTATCCCATCGAGCAACCTTGAAGTGTACAGCGCAAAGTATAGTAATTTTGAGCCATAACCATTTTTTGGTTTTGAAAGATCACCACTAGACTGTAGAGCAATTTTGAGTTAACCAATTCTTTGGTTTTAATACTCACCGCTATCACGTCGAGCAACCTTGTAGTGTAGAATGCGAGGTCCAATGATTTTTTGCCTTAACTATTTTTTGGTTTTGAAAGCTCACCACTAGATCGTAGAGCGATTTTGAACTAACCAATTTTTTTTGTTTTGTTGCTCACTGCTAATCGTAGAACAACCTTGAAGTGTTGGGAAAAGTCCAAAGCCCATGTTTCAATCAATCATAAGTCTCGCATTGACATATAACTTCCCTCAATTTGGGGACGTAGTAGGCGCTTGAGATGTCCCTACTAGGTTGGCCCTTTCTTAGCACCCTCATCATCTGTCGCCATCTAGGCTTTTACTTAAATGGTACGAATAATTACAATAGGACATGCCTGTAGAAGGAGTTATATTAGGGAAATTGATAAAGCATCTTAACAAATAAATTTACAAGACACATCATATAATTTTAACTTCCTACTTGACGACCTATTTATGGTATTTTTGAGATGCTCGGCATTCCACAGCCTACCTAGTGGTTTCCTTTCCAAGTCTTTGAGGCTGTAAGATTCCCTTCCAAGGTTGCGAATCACCTCGTACGGTCCTTCTTAATTTGGCCCGAGCTTAGGTGGAGGGTGCTCTACTGCTGCTGTATCCTTTAGTTCGAGATCTCCTGGCTAAAAAAACCCTGATCTTATCCTTCGATTAAAGAATTCAGCAGCCTTTCTCTTATAAGTTGTCTTCTTCACAGTCGCCTTCTCTCTTACCCTCTCAAGTAGGTCGAGTTCTACGCTGTTAGCCGCGATGTCGAACTGCTTGACTTTCACTCTGTCAGTTTCATTTAGGATTTCCACTGAGACAACTATTTCCATTCCAAAAGACAGCTTGAAGGTGTTTTCCCTGTTAGTTCCATTGGGGTCGTGTGACATGCCTTTAGCACATTAGTCAATTCCTCTACCCAAAGCTTCTTTTTCTTTTTTGAATTTAGTTTTTAAATCCCACAATATCGTTCGATTTGTTATTTTTGCAAGCCCATTCAACTGAAGGTGAGCAACGGAAGTGAGTTTGTGGTCTATATGATAGTTTCCACATAAAGCTTTGAAGCTGTAGTTGTCAAATTGCTTGCCATTATTGGTAATGACGACTCTTGGTGTGCCGAACCTACATATAATATTCTTACAGGTGAAACTCTGCACCTTAGCTGTCGTGATTGTGGCCAATGGGTCTACCTCCACCCACTTGGTAAAATAATCAATGGCGACTAGTAAGAATTTTCTCTGCCTTTCAGCCATAGGCAAAGGCCCAAAAATATCAATTCCCCATTGAAAAAAGGACATGCCCTGAACATGGCTGACTGTTGCTTAGCTGGAATATAATCAAATTCTCATGGCGTTAACATGCATCATACTTTCTCACCAACTCTTTGGCATCATCCTTCATAGTAGGTCAACAGTACCCCTATCGTGGAGCTTTGAATGCTAGGGGTAGCCGTTCATTGATGATTGCGTAAATTCCTGTATGTACTTCGAATAACACTTTATGTGCCTCAGTTGGGTGCAAACACTTCAAGTATGACATGGTGAAACCTCGTTTATAAAGTTGTCCATCGATAATAGTGAACGAGGCTGTTTAAACTCTTAGCTTGCTCGCCTCAGAAACATCTTTTGGCAATTTATCCTCTACAAGATAGTCGATCAATGGGTCCATCCAACTTTTCTCATGCTCTATGTCTACAATGTCGATCATATGTAGAATGCTTGGCAATCATAGGACTTGTAAATTTTTCGTGCTAGGAAAATTCTTCGGGGTTTATGGATACAAGCTTAGGTAAAGAGTCTGCTCACTCAATGTCTCTGCCATGCACCTTAGTTATCTTGAAACTTGTAAAATTTCTTTGCAAGTCCTTAACTTTCATCAAATAGGCCGCCATTTTTCCATCTCTTCCTTCGAATTCTCCTGTCACCTACACAACTATCAACTAAGAGTTACTGCAAATTTCCACTGATGTCACCCCCAGTCTGGCTGTCAAACTCAGGCTCGTGATTATTGACTCATATTCAGTGTCATTATTTGTGGCGAGAATTCAAAACATAATAAATACTCCAACTCTTCGAATTCTGGTCCTATCATGATGATTCCTGCTACGGATCCTTCGCCATGTGAGGGCCAATCTACAAAAATTTTCCAATCCACTTCTTGTCCCACGGCTAGTTAGGCGGGATTATAAGCTCAGTGATAAAGTTCGCTAGAGCTTGGACCTTCGTAGCCGTCCTCGGCTTGAACTCGATGCCAAATTCAATTAACTCAATTACCCATTTTAACATCCTACCGGAAGTTTTGGGTCGATGTAAAATCTGCTTGATATGAACCATGTGTAACTGGAAATATGGTCTTAACTTTCTGACGGATACAATCAATGAAAAACTCAACTGCTCTATGATAAGTGTATTTTATACACATTCGGGGCCTAAAATATTGATATTTGGTAGTTCTTTTGATAAACTATATCCTAAATTGTTGTATTTTATGTTATATAGGTAAAACTCAATGGTTGAACATGAAATTGAAAGAAAGAAGCGAAAATTGGTAAAAAAAAAAANTTGTATTTTATGTTTAATAGGTAAAACTTTATGGATAAAAAGGAATTGAAGGAAGGAAGTAAAAGGTGGAGAAAATGGCAAAATTCAAAGTATAAGGAATAACTTGCATTATATGAAAGAATTGAGGACTTGGAAGCAAGCATTAATTTAATTGGGTATTGGAATTAATTGGACTTCAACTTGGACTTTTAGTTGTATTAAAATATTGGTAGTTTAGGTTACACGCACACACAAACAGAAAAAATGGCAGTTGCTTTGGCAAGGAGAAAAAATAGGGAAAAAAATGGTAGTTGCTTTGGCTAGTTGAATTGAATATACATGTACACAGAAAGCTAAGGCAGAAAACAGATACACAAAGGTAGTTGAGGAAAAAATAGAAAACAAAGAAACTGGGCAGCTGAAACAAAAAGGAAAAGGGAAAAGTAGGCTTTCGAATTAATTTTATATACACAAATTGGTGGAAACTTTCGAAGATAAATATATAATCACACAAAGATCGAAGTAGAGAAAAAAGCCAGCTTCAATTAATTTCAAATTTGTTCACGTTTCTTCAATTTTCGATGATGTCATTCCACTTTTATTTGTTTAATTTCAATATTATGCTATGATAGATTTTTACATTGCTAAGATATAGATGAACCCTTATTTTAAAATTTTTAGTGTTAATTAATTATTTTGATGTTAATTTGTTTGAATGTTTGGATGTTTATTATGGTTTAACATGCTTTTCAATTATTTGACCATTAATTGAATTTTTTGTGGATTTTATTGTCATCGAGAGAGATAATAGGATCGTTAGCACGTAGTAATAAGCATTGTGAGGTTCGATAGAGGATAAATATATACATCTATGCTTCGCATGATTTCTTTTGATTTTCTAACTCGTTTAATACTTTCTTATATGTTGGTATCTTTTATAAAGATATAGAAATGTCACATATATGATTAAATTTAATTGCTATTTAGAGAAACATTTAAACAAATTTGGAACTTCGACCAACTCGCATGATAACAAAGAGACATTTTAGTTGTTGCACTAAAAATTGATTAACAATGGGGATTCTACATCTTAGCAATGTATCTCAAAAATTTGATAAACTTTTACTTTGATTTATAGTACGTGATAAATTAGATATAGATTTATTACAAATTATTATTGCTATACGGTTAACGGTATTATTAATTTGAACTCGGGCAAACACGTAGTTCTCGTGGGTTCGACACTTTACAGACTACTATATTACTTAACCACGATCTCATTCACTTGCGGGTTTTCAAACGATCACTCTACAAGGCTATACCACGTCTCTGCTCATGTTAGTACTTGTCTAACATAGTACACTGATTTCTGCACTTTTGAGAGCTCCTTCACTAATATCGCGCTTACCGCATATTGTGAAACTGCTATATATAAACTTAACACATCACCTCAACATGGCCTAGTCAAGATGGGTGGTTATTGAAGCGATTGCTTCAACGACTCAAGAGACTTTTCACATTCCTTGGTCCATTCAAAATTGTTGAAGCCCTCGATTACTTTGAAAAAATAGTAGCGCTATGCCACGCGACTCATGAAGCGATTCTATGTTGTTACCCATCATGTAACCCTTTGAACCTCTTTCTTAATGGTCGGACTTTTCATATACAAGATAGCTTAGATTTTGTCTAGATTTGCCTCAATGCCCCTCTGCGTGATCACGAATCCCAAAAACTTTCCACCGACTGTACCGAAAACACACTTCTTGGGATTAAGTCTTAGCATATATTGACGGGCAACATCAAACAGGCACTGCAAATTAGTCACGTGATCATTTGCTTTGGTGCTGTCAACCATCATATCATCTACATAAGCTTCTAACATATCACCGATTACACCTCAAAACACCTTATTCACCATCCTTTAATAAGTTGCCCTCGTATTTTTGAAACCAAATGGCACGGCTATGTAGCTATATGTTCTAAAGTCAGTGATGAAAGATGACTTTTCCTGGCCTGATTCTACCACAGAAATTTTATGACACACATAGAAGGCATCCAAAAAATTGAGTCGCTCATGATTAAATGTAGCATCTACCAGGTGGTCTATTCTGGGCAACGATGCAAGTCTATCAGACACACTTTGTTCTATTCTGATTAGTCCACACTCATTCTCCATTTTCCATTCAATTTCTTCACAAAAACAATATTTACCAACCATTTGGGATACTAAACTTCCTTAATAAAGCCTGCATGTAGCAACTTTTCGACTTCTTCCCTTACTACAACTTGTCTTTTTGGAACAAGATTCATTTTCTTCAACCTCACTGGCTTATCCCTGGTGAAACTCTAAGGCGATGTTTTTTGAGCTATTGATGGGCTAATCCTCTGAACATCACTTGGATTCCAAGCGAAGACATCGAAGTTACCAAACAAGCACTTCACCAATTTCTCATTTTCATCTGACTTCAAGTATGATCCATTACTAAATTCAAGTCCTTCAGCCACCGAAATTTTTATCTATCATGTCAGGGGCTCAATTCGTCCCCTTGGAAGCTCAAGATCTAACATCATGACTGGTAGAGCACCCTTCGCTTGTATGCTATCAACATAGAACTTCCTTAAGAAATGTTGATCGTCCCTTACACACCCAATCCCTCGACTGGCTAGGAATTTGATAACTGGTGGTAAGTTGAAGAAATAGCCTAACAGCCTTTAGCAGAGGTCGATTATAAATTGCATTGTATGCCATTGGAATATTGACAACCGAAAAGCTTGTCGGATCACCACACTTGTAGGATATGTGCCCAGTGTCACAGAAAGTTCTACAATTCCCTCTAGTATAACAATGGCTCATATGAATCCTTAGAGGGATGGATAGAGATTTTAACCTTTCTGGAGAAATTTTTAATACTAGAAATGCTTCCCAAGTGAGAACATTTGTTGCACTACCACCATCGACCAACACCCTACGTTTAAATTCTCCATGTCATTGACGACCACCAAGGCATCGTCATTGGGGATTGCAATACAGATTAAATCGTCCTCACTAAAAGTGATGTTCTGATTGAATCTCGCCTTCTTTTGAATGGAGCAAACCCCAACAGAGCGAGCATAACTCTTTCTAGCCAAATTAAAATCTCAACCATCTACTATTCCTCCAATAATCACATTTATAAGACCAGCCTTAGGTGGGGGCAGTCGTCAACTCTCTACTTGCCTCGATCATTTTTCACATACTTAGTTAGGATCCCCCATTTCAAGATAGCGCTCGATCTCCTCCTTCAAATGGAAACACTCTTCTGTGTTATGCACATGGTCCCTATAGAAATGACAATACCTACTCTTGTCTCTCTTGCTAGCAGAAGTGCCATCGATTTTGTCCAGTTGAGTTCTTTCCTCATTTACCTTGTATATCGATCATGTGTCTCTTTTCTCTCTTGCACGCGGAGTGTTCAAATTAGTGAAGGCTATAAGTTCTTTCCTCATTTACCTTGTATATCGATCATGTGTCATATCCCTTATTCATATGCTCATTTTTTTTACTTGTTTTTATTGGAGACTTTTCGCTCATCGTGTGATTTTCACTTGTTAGTTTCTAGGTCTCATCATTCTCGAGGATTTTTTGTGACCCCCTTCGCTTCATCTACATCTATGTATTTGCTCCCTTCTTCAACAAGTCATGCATCGACGCCGGGGGGGCAGGGAGAAAGGCGGGTTTAGAGAGCGACATCTTAAATGCCCTGTTCTTAGTGCCATTCATTAATGTGGTCACCACGGAAAACATTTGAAAGTCCTTTATGCCAAGTGTATCCCTAGTGAACTTGGCCAAGCACTTTTGTAATGGCTCATCTTTCTCCTAGACAACCTGCATCAACCTTATGGCCATCTACCTCTTTCTCTTACTATTCAAAAAATATGTCACAAAACTCCTAGAGAGCTCATCAAAGTTTCTGATAGACTGGGGTGTCAGGGTTGCTACCCAATCTCTAGCCTCTCTCCTTAGTGTCTGCAGAAATGATCGACACATCACTACATTCGGGGCCGCACACAATCTCATCAAATGAACAAAAGTTCGCAAGTGATCAAGCGGATCTGTGACTCCATCATACGCCTCTATCATCGGCTGTTTGAAACCTTTTGCTAGAGGGACTATCTTGATTTCAGGAGCGAAGGGATCTTCCTCCAAGACCATCTACCTATGCCTGCCCTTCCTCCTTGACATGGGTCATCATTTCCTCCATCTTGCATTCCAAGTTTACCATTGGACGTGGTATCTGCAGATGTGTACTTCATGGAACCTTTGGTCTGCAATCGTTTCCTAAATTATGGGGGGGCAAACCCTTGAGGGCGGTTATCCGTTTGTTTCATGTGGTAGAACATCTGGTTTATTATGGGATGGATCGACCGCTCTCTGTATCTGACTTTGCAAGAGAGTTATCATGGCAACCAACTTGGTCTCAAGTATGCTAAATTGGTTGAGTTACATATTGAGGCTAAGGCGGCGAATCATGACCCCAGCAACGGACTGTGACTCTCGTCGTATTTCCTACCAAACGCATGTCGTTCCTAATTCGCCTTTTCGTCATAGCTTGTGTGTTCAAAAGAATTTCCCTAGACGGATGAAATATTTAAGATAAGACCTTCTGACTTCCTAGGCGGAATGAAGTGGCTTCTGTTGCTTCGAGGAACCTGCAAAAAGAGGTTAGGGCTTTCTCCTCCGTTTTACCTCCGGGATGTGTATTAGTGATTTTTTTGTAGATCAATTATTTAAAGAAAAGCGATTGAATGCCAGAAAGTATTGGAAATAAAAAAGATCTTCATACCTAAGTATTTATAGACGTCTGGTGCTATGAAACCGTTAAAACGGTTATCGTCCACATGTGCAACACAACAAGCTCACTCAGTAGGCGATTTCATCTACATGGTAAGTAGTTAACCTCCACCTACAGATTGGGTAATGGAATCGGTGATAATCGTCAAACAATTTTCAATCATTTAAAGTACGATTGAGATAGTAGTGATCTGTCTACCATAATGGTAGTCAAACAAGCATAACGGCAATCAGGCTATTATAGATAGTCGAGCCAGCATGGTGGTAGTCAAACTATTGTCTTCAATTGATCAACCATCGTAATCCACAATTTATATCATATAGCATCACTTGGGTTTACTGGAAACAATTATGCATGGCCAAATGTGTAAGGAATTGGATTACATGACTTGCGAATCTTTAATAAAGCATTGTTGCGAAACAAGCATGGCGATTGATGTCAAACAATAAGCAATTGTTCATGTTCACGAGTCAGCTCTTTTTGCTTTCTTCTTGATGCAGTATAACTGCAGTAATTGAAAATAATGTTTGGAAAGTTGTTCAAAAATAGTACCGATAAATTTATTTATCGTTGAAATTGAAATTAGTCGGTTGTATCTCTCAATGTCTATATAGAAGAAATATAACTAACAATTTAGGTGCCGCCTTAATGCTAATATTTCTTGACACGTGGTTAAGAGCATTACGATAAATCCAAAATTATGCCCATATTCGTCTACTAATTTTCAAGAACTTTTTTTTTTAAAATAAAAATCATTTTCAATCACACATCTCAGCTCCTGTTTGATGATCATTATTTCAAATTTTTTTAATCCACACTCATTTTCAACCACATATTTACACAATAAAATATTTTGCACGTAAATCTTAAAAAAATTTCTCATTTTTTAACCACGCAATCTCTAAACAATCAATATTCAAAAATTTATTTTTCTCATCAAACAGGGGTTAAAATATATTATACGTAAACACAGAACTTTTTCTTACTTTTTAAATACACATTCTTTAAAAAATTACTATTCCAAAACTCATTTTTCCCACAAAAAAAAAAAAAAAATCTTTTCAATAAGCATCAAAACAAAGGCTACATATGAGGAAGCGCATCAATGTCGACATCCCTTTAGCACCTAAAACATAAAAGACTTTCATCGGATAAACGCTATAAAACTGGACAATATTTAAAATAAAAAAAGTTAAAATTTGTCATGACATTCCCGATACACCTTTTTGTTATTCCCTTAGAATGCGTATGATTACAAGTATAAAATTTGCATAAAAGAAAATAAATTTTAGATAATTCAATTGTCTAGAACTTATTTGTATTGAAATTATTAATTTAATGTATTTAATAAATTTAATTTTCAACCTAAAAAATAATATATGTCTTTTTTAATTGGTTGATAAATGATAGTGAGAACAGACAAGAAAAAAAGAGTGTGGATTACATGAAAAATAAAATTTACCTCTCAAAAAAAAAATATTTACTTTATTTTTGAAAAAAATATGGTCATATGATCAAAAGTTGAAAAATATTTTTCATAAAAAAATTTGTCAATCAAACACCCTAAAAGATGATATTTGTATAAAAATTGACATTTTCCATAAAATAAAAACCAATCAAACACTCTTAAAGTACAAAAATAGATTGTACCATTTTGCAAAATTCGAAAATACACCTTTTATCCTTTGATTTTAACATTTTTTCAATTCCGACATACATTAGTCTTTAGATTTTTATGGTGTATGAACCCTCGACAAAACTAAATTGAAATTCAGGAACCCAATTGAAATTTCACTGTTTGAATTGAGAATTTTCCATGAAAAATGCCCTTTTTCAACCCAAATAAACCCCCATTTGTCCTCCATTAGTTGTTATTATAATTTTTGAAATAATAATTTTTTAAAGAATGAATAGTTGAAAAAGATATAAAAAATTTCAATTTACGTATAACATTATTTTATTAAAAAATATGATTAAAAAAAGAAAGAATAAAACGTACTATAATTTTAAAAAATATAATTTTTTAGGAAAACACTTTCTTCCAGGATAGATTATTATCTCAAAACAAGAAAATAAATTCTTTTCTAGGTAACATTTTTCATGTCAATCAAACTCACCATTAAAGTTCAAGTTCAGTACAAACAGATGAAGTCTACCCTAGGGATAGGCTTTGATGGGACAAGCAGAATGAAAAGGGTCTGTCATGTACTGAATTACAAGGCGAAAATGTTGAGACAGAATTAACCAACAAAATTCTTACAACGAAAGAGATCATATCCTCGCAATTTCAGCGAGAGCCCAACTGATCACAACGCATGTATTGTGAATAGCGATCCAGCCAAAACAAGGTAACAATTGTGCAGTCTGAAACATCAGAGAACTCGAGTAATGAAGTTGAACAGTAAGCACAAATAGATAACTGGAGTTGGAAGCAGCATAAGACTCGCATACAAAGCATCTCTTCCCTATTAATGTAGAGCAGTTTGGAAATTCTAAAACAAAACATTGACCTCCAGACTATTAAATAGTTGATTACCATAAGATACAAATTCAGATTTCTCCTCTTTAAGTCTCCAGCTAGTAACGACGCCTGCAGAGAAAGGAACAAAAGCCAGCATCAAGTTTGGAAAATGAGGACATTGTCCATACGCACAAAGCAAGCACGCAAACACCCAAATACACTATCCCTTTTTCCACTTACAATTGTTACTAGGATAAGATGAGCGAGCTGGAGCAAACTTTTGAGAGAAATACCACTAGATTGGTAAGAGCCCTAAGAATACGGCTTCTTGCATTAAATGAGCAAAATGAAATTAGTTGTGAAGAATATAAGGTATTAAACTGATGGTATGAGTAGTAGATCATGAGCCTAGGGGTGTTAGTGACGGGTAACAGGTCTTGGTAGCTTACTAAGAAAGAAATGGAAAATACGAGGTAATGGGTTCCCCATTACAGTGGATAGACGATAGGCAGGACTGTCAGGATTCAGACCATTCACTTGTGCAGCATCTTACTTTGATAGAATATTTAGGGGCTTTGAGGCGACAATGGATACTTTTTCTGGTGGGACTTTCTGGGTGTTTCAAGTCCCTGCCCCCACAACACAGATGAGTCAGAAACAATTTAAAAAGAGACGGCAACATTAACAAAGAACTGTACACAAAAAATTCAAGGAGTGTCTATATTAAAACATTGTCATTGGTGTTTCTGAGGAATTGAAGGGATGACATATTTTACTGTTAGGCAAACTAGTCTCAAAATCATGTACCTTTCTCCACCATTTAGGGAATAAGAAACTTACCCAGACTAGAAATGCCGTATCATTGTTCACAAAAAGAATAAGAAAAGATCTTTCTTTCTAAAGAAGAAAGAAATATAGATAGGGAGGGAGTAAACAAGGAAAAATGAACAGAAAACTGTGGTCTAAAAGTAATGCAGACATATGTACAGTCTACTGTTGGCATTTCCTAAACAAAATATAAATTTTATCTGCAGACAACTTAGCCTATGTTTGGTTCATATTTATAAACTGTTTATAAACACTAAAGCCACTTCTTATCAATACATTTTGGGGGATCCATTAATACTACCAACTTATCCACCACTCATTCATCTATTTATAATTTAAACAGTTTATGAACGCTTCCAAAGCACGCTTTTAGTACTTCTACGAGTTCTAAACATACTAAAGTAAGCCCTTGTTTGGGAGGTGTTTAATTTATACACACTTATTGGTCAAACCTACTTTTTATCTACACATTTCATAGGATCCACAACTACTGCCACTTATTCACCACTTATTTCTATCTGTTTATAATTTAAACAATTTATAAACACTTTCAAACATGAGCTAAGACCCAAAAAAACAAAAGTTGACCTAAAAAACTATAATAGAGAGTGAAATGCTTAATTAGATGTGAAATTCGGATCCAAAAAAATCTGTGAACTTCAAATATTGTGACCGACTTTAGAATCTAGATGTATATTACCATCATATATAGTGCATTGGGCTACCACATGAAATAATAACTCTCAGACTACACCCTATCTAGGAGCAAAAAGAATTTGCTAAAATAATGTAGCTGTCAAAAAAGAGAACCTGTGGCGATCGTAATCCCTGGAACGTTCTATTGACCGTGAACGAGATCTATGGCGACTCCTATTGTCATAGCTGCGAGAACGATCTTTATCTCGGTCATAATCACGGTCACGGTCACGATCACGGTCATAATGTCTATCACGATCTCTGCTCTTATGGTCATATTCTTTTCCTCTATCACGGCTATCACGATCCCTGCTAGATTCCCGGTCACGGTCCCTGCTTCCCCGCTCTCTTGACCTGAATTAAACTTTGAAAGTGAACACTTTCCACCCAATAGCAAAGAGAAAATAAAGAGAAGAGGCCACCATTATGGTAAAATCAGAAACTCAAATCAACCTCCTCTCTTCTTCATGGGCTTTCCGTTTCTTCTCTCTCTCTTCCTGGAAATTCATCAGGAAAAAAATTACATTTGATTGACTACATTTCAAAATTCCAAATATTACAATTGACGTGTCATAGAACACACTAAATGCACATAAAAACATATCTTTTTTCCTCAACATTGAAGTGTGTCAACTGAAGAAACTTTAACTTATCCCAAGCATTCCCCCTCATAAATTAAAAAAGAAAAAAGAAAAAGAAATAAACGAATCGGTAATGGTAGAGGAAAAAGCCATTTTCCAAACCTAGAGCATGCTTGGGGGGGGAGTTTATTCCCTCTCTTATATTCCCACAAAGTCCCATAGTTAATTCCATCTAATGAGCCACATAGAGCGTGGATCCCACTCTTCGTGAGCTTATAAAGCAGGCAATAAGCTGCTCCCAAACATGCTCTTGTAGCCAAGAAATATGCTTCTGTATAATGGATGTTAGTGTGATGCCAAAGAAGAGAAGTGTGATATTAAAGGAGTACACGTGCAGTTAGTATAATGGATGGTAGTCAAGTTTGATGTTTAGTAGAACAATTTGAATTGTATAAGCCAATGTTGAGAACCATGTGAGAAGAGAGCACTCATTGAATTTGTTCATACACTAGAAAAGAAAGAGAACTTCACTTGTCAAGTACAGTAATGAGCAACACCGTATCACTGCCTAGTGAGAGGTAGCGGAATTGTTGGAGACAAATTAGATGGGACAGAACTCAAAATAATTGCTAACAACTATCTATACCCATGGAACTACATAGTACAAGTGTAGACCTTAGACAGCATCCTGTATCAACTCAAACCTGTTGGAGAAGTTAGTCAAAGCTCAAATTTTAACATCTTCAGCAAGAGAAGTTGAGATGGTACAAGACATGCTGCAAGACAGGTCAAAATTGGTAGATATGCCAATCCTGATCTGAATTTAACCAAGTTTGTTCATCCAATACTTTCAGTGTATTTTTTCTTATCAAATGAGTTTAAATTCCCCTAATCAATTGCAGCTTGCAGTTCAGAGAATTTCAAGATTAAGTATGCTGTCTAAATTTAATTGATAATTACATGAAACAATCATCATCTTTCTGTTTCCCATGAATATCAATCAAGTTGCAGTGAACATGAAGTTTTCAAAAATTACTAGGAACATTTAACGAGGCAAAAAAAAATAAAAATTCTCCAAGGATAGCAAAAACTCAATAGAGGACATTAAAACCGCTAATCTATAAAGAAGAAAATGGAACACATTAGCAGCATCTGAATCAAAAGTTCAGGTACCGACTTAGGTATGGAGGTAGTGAAAGATTTATTTTAAAAAGAATTGGCAGCAAGTACAAGCAAAGAAAGACATCTATGCTAAGCACCAGGGAAAGCTAATGCATCAAAGGACATAATGTAGAGGATCATATTTCAATAAAAAGAGTTAAACCACCATCTGTAAATAATTTATTATCTTACCTGGAGCTCAGCTAACTTCTCACGAATCTGCATATAGCCCAAGTGAAGTTTTCCACCAAAATGATCTGCTAAGCGACGGTCACTGGAAACCACGTAAAGATCAAAATAGCATGATCATAACTACATTAAAATACCAATAAGAACACAAAATAGTAATACAGTAGCCCTGCAATTTTTTCTAGCTAAGGATAGCATGACGGACAAACATAAAACAGAAAAATAACGCACATTCTTTAGCTGCAAAAGTTTATCCTCGTAAAACTGGGCCCAAAAGCCTGCTGGTAACAAGGAGGTATAATCGCCAGGTCAAACAATGAAGTACCCAAAACTCTTGAAACTAGATGTTTATCGTCCTAAAATGCTGTGAGGTATAGTTTTAGCTTAGAAAATGACATAACATTTACCTGTCATAAACACTCAAGAATGCTCCACAAATGTCACATACACGAAGTTTCTGATCAGTCTGTAAAAAGAGTAAAATCACAAATCAGAATCAACTATTATATGCATTATCAAACTCAAAATTTCATGTTCAAACCACAGTCGACGACATAATGGGAAGAATATTTTCAATTCTTTCTACAAGGTGGCATCCAATTTGCGGAGTGAAAATCTCAACATGCATGCATGTATAATGACATTTTGCCCAAGCAAATAACTCACGAAATATAGGTGCACTAGAAATGGTAGTGAACACATTGTTGAATCAAAATCAATCCAACAATATGAAATCAGACTTACAATGCGCACATCAGCAGCTGTGTATTTTGAGGAATCTAGTACAGGTTCCTGGCGTGCTGGCAACTGATGACATCAGAAAAATGAAATCGAATGTTAAGTATAAAACAAATTGCATCAGTAAATGGAAACAGAAAGGGGCACACAAACGACACAGTGGACTAAAGAAAAAATACTGAATTAGAGAATAACGAAATTCAAAATAAATAAAATTAAACCTTCTTGAGAGCTTCAGCCTCTTCCAATGCTTTCTGTGCTTCATCTATCATTCCTTGTTCACCTGAAGCACCAAAGCCACATGTTCAAGACGAGCAAAATTTCATACCAAAAATTAAAAAATAATAAACTCTCACAAGCTTCCAAGCAAAAGCAAATAATAAAAACTAAAAAAGAATAAGTAGGCTTCGTTGGAACTAAGGCATTATTTATTGAAGATTTAGCAGAACTTTAAGCATAAAGTCATTTATTTCCCAAGGTTCAATAAACTCTAAATCCAACTTAAACAAATTTTTATATTCTATCTTCATATAAAAGAATGTTATGCCCCTGTTTGGTAAAGATTGTTTTTTCCCAAACTCATTTTCAACCACATTCTCCAAATAAAATAATTATGCACCTGGAGCTATAACTTTCCTCTACATTTTAACTACACATTCTCTAAAAAAATTACTTTTCTCAATCTATTTTCAAAATATCTACATCATATAGGCTCTACAAAAGGTTTCTTTCTCAAGGTTTCTTTGTCTATTATTCAGTGACTAATTCTAGTTTTTTTGTATTCGACTTGGTTAAAACGCAACAACGAATAATATATGTTCGAAATAAAATATTTAAAGTAACCAGATCATTAGCATCAATAAGCACCTAAGTCGTCATTCCATTATCTATCCTCAATTGGCGTTGCCTCCACTTGTTGGCTTCTATTGTCATTTCTTAACTTATCCACTTTAATACGACCACAAATCCATCTCAACAACCTTATTTCAACTACATTCACCTCCAGGACATTTAACCTAGAGGTGGTCCTTTTCGTCTGGAAGACTGGAACCACTAACCAAACTAGAACCGGACCAAACTACCAGGTTCAGTTCGGATTAATTTAATGGGATCTGTTCTTTTAACTAAAAGCTAAATGGTTCTAATCTAGTTCTTGGTTCTAGCTACACAACAAAATAATTCTGTTCCAAAAATATTCTTTTATAATCTCAAAATTATATCAGCCTTTAATAAATTTAGAAGAGTATATACATAAATCAAAATGTAGTAAAATAGTCAGCACTTTTGTAGCTTAAGAAAAAGCATGAAAAATAACAGAACTTCCCAAATGTTTCTGAAAAAAAAAAAAAAAAATCAATCTTTCCAATTGCAGAATTCTTGTTGGTACTAAGCTCGATCTAGTTCTCATCGGAACAGGACCAATTCAAGGCATACCCGCTCCTAATTTTACCCAACACTTGGTACCATTAAGCATGGTAATAAATTTAGCGAAGCAAATATTTGCTTGCATGGCTTGGGATAGGTGGCTGCTTGTGTGCTGCTTGATAGGACAAGCAGACGAGAGCCTTGATCCTTGTCGTGTGCATGCAGTGCCCCTCGGGCATGGCGTGTGAAGTAATGTAGTAGGTATTTGCAATTGTGACTGGTGTTACACAGCAAATTTTGATGGTATGTTCTAACCCCTTGTCAAGACGAGCATATTGCCAACGTGCAATGGTCAAATCTCATCTCCCCTTTCCCCTGTTGGTTATAAATATGGTGGAAGCACAATTGCCTGCGGCCTATGTTGACTTGGGATCGGCCCATAAAATTGATATTTGACCATAGGGATCTCCTCATCTCATCCACCCTGCTCTAACTATGCCTTCCATTCTCTTCGATTCCTCCTCCCTTGTTAATAATCAAACCCAAATACCAAAAACCACTTTTGGGGATCACACAACCCTCTACCATAACTTCATTACTGTCCTCGTTGCTATTATTATTGAAGTGGCATTGCATATATTTTGTCTTATTTCTACTCAACATAAAACTATTAATTTCTACTCAACATAAAACTATTAGACTCCAAATTTGAATTCAAGATTTAACCCCTTTTTAGTCTCAACTAAAACTACATCAAAGGACACAGCCACCTAAGTCCAATGCCATGGCCTAACTACTCGTGTTAAGTATCCAAATCAATGTACAAGACCAAAGTCAGCCCACTGGCATGATCAAGCCGAAGACATGCACATGTGCAATATACTTGGGCAGTCTATGCGATTAAAGGCTATAATTAGCTGATTTTTTGTGTAGAATATAGTCCGACCAATCAGTTCCAATGACTGCTAGGCATCATTATATAAATTGTTGTCGTTACAAGCTTTTTAATAGGACAGAACAGAACTGTACAGGCCTAGGAACCAACCTAAAGAGTAACTAACCCGTTTTAAGTGAAGCCTTCAGGATGTGGCAACAGGAACATACACCCACCTATATGAACTTTTAAAAAAATTTAGGAAAGTGAAAGGCATAAGATGGCCTCAGAAATTTCAGCAGCAGTAGGCCAAGACAGGCATCCACATCTCTATGTTTAAACAAGAAAAAATAAATTCAAATACTGATGTGTAAAGTCAACCGGGTAAAATCAAATTGCTATTAAATGATTGTATCAACCTACAGCATGTGTATATATAGAAGTTTAAAACAAAATCATACCAAGATCATCCGTTTTCTTTAGCTTCTCATTACTATTACATGATCGTATCAACCTACAGCTATGTTAGATATATAGAAGCTTAAGACAACATCATACCAAGATCTTCCGCCTTCTTTAGCTTCTCGTTAATCATTTCCTGTATGCGAGGATCTGGAGTAGCTGCTGGCAAAGGTGCCAACTGTTGAGGATTTGTTAGTGGCTGGGGTAGAGATGCACGATCTTTGTTAAAAGCATCCAAAAGAAGTATTGACTGTCATTCAACAACATCAAACTTTAATTACTTATATCATATAAATGTTAATTTAAATAACATGAGTATATAACGAGTCTTCAGCTGCGTCATTTTACTGAAAAATTAGTTAGTTACAACTAAATGTCTAATAGCATTTACAACCTGCATGTCCGCTCTTTTAATTCTTAGTTCTTCAACCTCTTCCAAAGCACGTATCTTCATGTCTGTCTTGCCTTCGAGGTCTACAAAATCAAATCATGTTCAGCAACCTCGTTAAATCACTATCAACAGGCACCTCAATTAGATAAACTTTAATTTAGAACAACAGATATACACATATCAACTTGACAGACTTACAGATGATTGTGCCAGGAAAGAGAGATGATCTTACAGAAACAAGGTGTATGCCTTGAAATCATTTCAACCATTATAATCCCTTGCACCTTTTTTAGTTACTTACATGCATCATTTCTGCTAATATTTAGATATCAACTGGCTAACTACATTGTCCTGGAATACAATGCATATCAGTACCTCCATCCCATTGTTAAAGACACAATTCTCATATAATTATCCTGAATTAGAGCACTATTTCAAAAGGTTGATTTAATTTTTTACATTATACATGTAAAATAAATTGTGAAAATATTTACAATGTTAATATATCTTCTAGTCGCAAAGGTAATATTAAATTACAATATCTAATATCAAATCTAAGAAGCAAACTGAAGTGGAAAGCTCAATAATGTTTCAAATGTTTGAAAATGTTCATAGATCTTTTTGGGGGTATTACGCAGCTTTAATAATTTTAAGAATAAATTGAGGATACATACATCAAGTTTAATAATTCCAATTCAAAAGATAATTGTGGATTATATGAGCAAGTTGTTTCGTACCTAAGGTTAAGGGAAGACTTATTAAAGTCCAATACTCCTATCATTTCCACATGAATAATTAAATAAGAAAATATTCATTTCAGTTGTATTGAAACAAGGGTATTACACAGCCTTAATAATTTTAAGAATAAATTGAGGATACATGCATTTTTAGTATATCGAATTCAAAAGGTAATTGTGGATGATATGAGCAAGTTGTTTCTTACCTAAGGTTAAGGGGAGACTTATTAATAGTCTAATACTCCTACCATTTCCACATGAATACTTAATTAAGAAAAGATTAATTTCAGCTGTATTGCAAGCATATTATTTCTATCCAATTTAAGATATATATTTCAATTCAATATATCTATTATTTAAGCAAGGTTCTGAGAAGTAGGATTTCACAAGGTCAAATATGACATGATTTATAAAGTGGTATCACCTTTCGTGGCAAGGCATTGTTGGAACATGCCCATGCATAAACATGATTCATGAAAAATCATGTATGCATTATAATATCTAGGGCAACCAACATGAGTTTTATGAAAAAGATTTTTAGACAAGACGAGAAACCAAATAACAATGAATCATAATTCTTGCTTTTAAAGGAAAACAAGAAACCCTATCTAGATCTTCTAGATAAGCACAAAGTTTAGGAAAACTAATATAAATAAATGACTACTAAACTAAACATGAGAAACAAATTATCTTGACAATTAAATTGATTTCTGCAAGAATAAGAGAAGTGCCCATTTGATAGCCTAAATGATAGAATATGGCCCAAAAATCAACAAGTTCATGGGCTTTAGCCCATGAGTTTTGGTCAGAGGCTCACTTTTGCATGGAATAATATTTTTATTCATCCAATTCTAACATGACTAGGTTAAAGTATCCAATTGCATCATTCTTCATGTTTGAGAAGAATCTCCCTCAAAACTTCTAGAGTAGGAAGAGGTGCTGCGAATGGTGATTGGATCTATGGAGCTTGGATTGCGATGAAGATCAATATAGATCTTTTCACTCCCTTCAATACCAATTTGTTGGGCATTGATTTAGAGAATTATGATGGCCAACCCTTCTTGATATGGAAGTCAACAAGGATGTGTTGAAGAAGTAAGCAAGAACAAGACACTAATGATGGAATTGGTGATACACTTGTGTTAGCAACAAGTGTTTATGACATTGTTACAATGAATAGGTTGAGAAAGGAGTATACTAGTTAGATTCATAATTCGCAACTAATAAATATAGTTGAACTCTAGAGTGGCATTGAAGTGGGAATAAAGCTTATGTTATGAAATTTGAGATAAATTTTCTCAAAATTCGGAGAAAATAATGCAATTGAATACCTTGACCTAGTCTACTGCGTCAAAATTTGATGAGAATTTTTATCCATAACACACAGACTAATCCCTTGAGCCTATTAATTTTTGGCCTCATTCTATCATTTAGGCGATCATATAGGGGTAACAATTAATTTATTGTCAAGATAATTAGTTTCCATGTCTAGCTCGGTACGAGATATATTTTATAGGAGCTTTATTTATTTAGACTAATTATCCTCCTGTTCGTGCTTATCTGGAAGATTAAGTTAGGATTTATTGATTTTCTCTAAAAGCTAGAATCAGCATTCATTGTTATTTGGTTGTTTTTATTAATTTAAATAAATTGAGGTTTCTCCCAATTCATCAATCCATGTCGACTTTCTTCGTGAATCAACGATATTGCTTGTGTTTCTTATTTCTCACGCTTTCCAGCTGCATTAGATGCATAATGTGCTATAACACTGAGATAAGATGACTTCTCCTTGGTATCAAAAGATACGAGGGGTGGGAAGTTGATGACACAAGGAGATTTCAAGAGGATGCAGATTCATAACTGTGTTATACCAGTCCATAAGCATGGGAATAAGCGAAGGGTGCCTTGAAAATGATTTTAATCAAAGATTTTGCGCATAATAATGTTCATAAATTTCTATTGATGACATGAGGTGCCTGCTACGATAGTCAGGCTTATATTCATTTCGTAGTTATTTATTTTCTTCATTTTTTGAACATTTCAGATAATATTGCATTGTAGGTGAGCTTCAAGAACTCATGTTACTTAGTGCTCTTACTAGTTTTTGGCACCCAAGAAGGATTTCGAACAGTAGGATCAGTGGGTGTAGACTTGTCAAGGATATGTTTGGAATCATGTCTTAATTTTTATATTTATGTTGTGAATATCCTTGGAATCATGTCTTAATTTTTATATTTATGTTGTTAACTAATGATCATGCAGTGAATAACCTTTTATCATGTTTCTTTTGAAGTATTTCTAGACCATCAATGACTTTAAGTTGTTAAAAGTTACATGTTTCAACGAAAATACGGTGTTAAAAATATAAAAAGCGGTAAGTGAGAATTATTTTGTGCATGATTTCTAGAGATTAGTTGAATATGTATTTTAATTAGATGATAAGGGTGTCACACTAGCTATAAAAATGGTTTCTCTTGCCATATTGTTTTCTAACCTCGTTCAATTCATGACATCCCAGCAGCAAAACTAAATGAGGCATAAAAACTTCTACTTAGACTTCTACATCTCATCTTTCAATGGATATTAATATTGAGAAGACTGTTTTATTATAAACCATAAATTTCAGCAGAAAGAATTAGATGGGTCACAGAAAACTTACCAAATTGATCAACTTCTTTCAATTTCTCTTTAATTTGTTTTGACAACTCGAGAATTTCAGGGGTCTGAATCCAAAAGAATCCGTTTAGCATAACGGGGATAGAGATGTAATGCAAAAGTGAAAAAAAGTGAATGAAAGAATTAGAAAACTAAGAACATCTTCGAGAGACTTATCTATTTTAGAAAGACAACGCTTAAAAATAAGATCCAAGAAATTCTCTATTTTAACTTTTTAAAATAAAGTGTGAGTTTGGATCTCCAAATTTAGATAGTCAAACTCACCATCTATTCTTAAATAACAATGATTGCATTAAATAAGTAACAATTTTCAATATTCTACACTTTAAATTATTCAAATCACATTTGAATTGATTGTCCATTAACACATAAAAATATTGTGTTAAATAAGAGATGATGAGAAATAAATAAATGTTTATTGGAAAAAAATAAAATAAAAAGTTAAACTAGAGAGTTTGTTGAAATGCATAAAAGATTATTTAAATTTAAAAATGTTCTCTATTATATATAAGATGCTCTAAGAATCAATAATTACTTGGGTAACTTCTGACACAGAGATAGCAATTGCAGCTTTAGCATCCTCTTCGTCGAGTCTCTTCAGAGCCCTTTCGATTTTTCGGTCACACTCAACAATAAGTCTATCTATGTTATCCTCCAAGTCCCTATCATAATTATCTAGACCTTTTGCTTTTGCTTCCTGGTATCTGGCCAGGTGTTAAAGCAACTTATTGAAAATTGAAATGACAAGCTTCCACATCAGCACATCGGACAAATCTCGAACATAACATATTCATATACCATTGTGTTAACAAATATTTGCATAAGCAACTACAGAAAAGCAATGGGTGGGAGTTTCATTAAAGCATGGATTTTGTGTTCCCGAAATCAAACAGAATCGCAAAAATATTTGAACAACCATACAGAAGAAAACAGTAGAACTCCAGTTTCAATAAGAAGTTATTCCTGGGTCATATTTATAGGAGACGGATATTCTTCAAATTCAATTTTGTCACTTACAACAATGCTTAATTTCAAATATGCATTTATAAAATAACTTTCAGAAGGATCAACCTCCAACGTTCTTGAAACTCAATAATTGTCCAAGACATATAACTATACGAAATGAATTCTTATTTGTTATAATGTTGACAATTAATTGCTTTCGAACTAGTATTTACAATTTAACTGTGCAAATCACATACTAATGGGAAACGTACAATAATTAGGCATGAAATGTATATTAACGCCACATAAAGGATACTCTTTTCTCAGCTGCAACGAATGCACCTTTGGGCACGGTCCCTTGTCCATTTTCTGCACCAAAACAAATAAACAAACAAAAAACACTTGCTTACAAACTCATGCTATCAAACCTTTCCGTAGAAAAATTTTGGCGTACATAACAATAAAAAATATTTCCTCAAACGTAAAAATAAGGTGATTTCATTTATTCTTAGAACTAAAAGCTTCCGAAAAAGTTAATTGGGGTTTGTTTAGCCTTTCCAAAACCTCAATATTTTAATAAATTAAGCCTTTGTTTCATCCCTATTATTTCCAATATATATTTTTCTCACTCATCTTTTTAATTATGCATACTTCAATAAAATAATATTAAATTCAAATTTTTTCCCTATTTTTTTAACAGTACATCCAAAATGTATTATACACAAAATTAAAAAAAAATAAAAAAAGAACTCAAACAGGCCCTAAAGCCTACAAATACACGCATATACGTAGAAACACACACACACACACGTGTACGTACAGTGAGTTGGAAGAGGTCGTGAGGGCAGAGGCCAGAGAGGTATAGGCGGCAGACGTCACGATCGAAGTACTTTCGCGTCACCTCTTGTACGTCGCCATTTCGATTGGCCCCCATCAACACGTCTAGCTGCTTCCTCAGCGCATCCATGTCTGCTTAAAGTACTTTCGCTCTCTATTTTTCCTTTCTTCTTTCTGTTAGGGTTTGGTTTGGTAGTGGGAAGAGGAGTTTCTTACGTAAATATATTGAATTTCATTTGGGCCCCTGAGATTTTGTTGAAATTAATCTCCAAAATTTTTGGGCCCGTATTTAATATTGCATTCTTTTAAATATTTTATTTTTTATTTATAAAATTCACTTCAATCACACATTCTTTTAACAAATAATTTTACACATAAATTCAACAAAAAATTTTACTATTTAATCGTATATTTTTAAAAGAAAACACTTTTAGCAAAATATTCTCAAAAAATATATAAATGAATAGTAATGAATCTCAAAAGTGTACAAATTATGAAGAATAATAGTTATGAAATATAAAATTAAAATTAATGTATAAATAATTTATAAACCGCTATCAAACCAGACTAAAATATCAACATTTTCTGTCTCATTTTCTTCATTTATTTATTAATTAGTATTTTTTCATAGATCAAAATAGATTTAGAGCAGTCTTGCCTAATTCACGGTGAAGTATGGCAACATAAATAAGTCTAAATATATATTAATTAAAGCTTAAAATTAAAAAAAAAATACTCATTTTGATAATATTATAATTGATTTCTAAGTTAAAAAAGTAAAGTGAATAGTTTTGTAACGTCCACCAATCTCACATATTACAAGTTTTGAAATTAATTTATTACAAGTTTTGAAATTAATTTATTAGTTGTGGGTTAAATTCACCAATGACCACCCAATTTTATATATAGTGTTATCATGATCACTTAATTTGATTTTGTTTTACCATGACCACTCAATTTTATACTTAATGTTATCATGACCAATTAATTTGATTTTATTTCATCATTGTCACCCAATTTCATATAATATTTCACAATGACCATCTAATTTCATATAAAATTTTATTATGGCCACACAATTTCTTTTCACCATTTTCACTTATTTTAAAATGGGTCAAACTATAATTTTGTATTATATATAATAATAAAAAAACAAAAATAAANTATTAGATAAATAATAAAATGTTAATTCCACTAAAAAAACATAACACAAATTAAAATTTATAACCCAATAAAAAATGTCTTAAATTTCTAAATAAAATATCTGTATGAAATAAACTAAGAAATTGCTGAAATTAAAAATGACTTGTTACACCGGATGAGTCTCATAAATCCTGGTACCATAATTGCATATTATCGCCCGTCAACCAACGACTCGTTCTAACTTGTGAGTAGTAGGGAAAAAGGTGTGTATATGGGAACACTTAATAAGACATGGAAAATGGTGCAATCCAGAATAAAAATATTAAATCATGCGTCAAAAATATCATACCATCATATCATATCTTTGAAAACTAGTAAGAGCTCATAATATATCATATCTTTGGTACCGGAAGACCATTTCATATCATATCTTATCGTATCGTATCGTTATTTTCATTATCATAATATTTTTCAACATGAAGAAATAAAATTAAATTGGATAATTATGGTGACATTAAGTATAAAGTTAGATGGTCATGATGAAATAATATCAAATTGAGTGGCCATGTAACATCAAGAATAATGTTTAGTAGTCATTGATGGATTTAACCCATTAGTTGTTAATAGAGGTGTCAACATATGTGAATTTGTCTAGAACATCCTATTTATGCCTAGGTCTAGTTCAGGCCATTGCAGGCGTAATGGCCTAAATTATTCTATTTAAAAATATGGTCTAAATTGCCTCGCAGATTTCCCATTATTGTCGATTGGGTCGGTCCAACCATTATATATTTCAATTTGACTTCAATTATTTCTTGTTCATCACTGTTCAATTATTTCTAGTTCATCACTGTTCAACCTCTTCCCCATTTCAATTTGACTTTAATTATTTCTTATTCATTACTGTTCAACCTCCTCCCTAGCTTGGGCCTCCTTTGGTATCAGAGCCATAAGAGTATAGTGTATAGTGTGAGGAAACTTTGTCTAACTATTGTATTCACTGAGACTAGGTTAGGTTGATATTAGGCATGGATGTCAACTGAATAGCGTTGGTCAACCGTGTAGCCGGAGTTGGCGTCTTGGTGGTCCCGTTGTTGACTTTGCATTGTTTCATCCTTCTTGAAGAATTTGTGTTTTCAATAGTAAGATTACTATTTTCTTATTACTATTCAATTATGTCTTTTATGTCAAATTGGTTTAGTAAAAGTAGTGGTTCAAATAGTGGTGATAGTAAATCGTCAAATTATTTTAATGAAAATAATGAAGAAATTGATGATCATAATGCATTTGCATCTTCATCATCTGTATCAAATATTTCAAATGAAATCAATTCAAAAGAAATTCAAATTGCAAAAATTGAACAAACTCTTCAAAATTGGACTATCACAAAGGTAGACAAGAGTTCTATATATGAGATAGGAAAGTTTGATTTTACTCAAAGTTATGTCATTAAAACTTTAGAGTGAACAATTCCTGTCAAAAATCAAATAGTTTCTATCAATTTACTTTCAAAAGATTCTATCCTTGCTCATAGGATTAAATTTCAATATATTCATATTGGTTTTGTTCAAATTACTGTTAAACCTGGNTGATCGTTCAAAAGCCTTTTCTCTAATCTATCGAGTTTATTACAAACTTTTAAATACTCAACTCAATATTCGTGCTCTTAGATCTTCTCCAAGAGATGAAAGCCTGTTGATTGAAGTTAATCATCTTCATTCAAATGTTATGATTCCTAAGGGAATTCCCTGAAATCTTCAAGAAAGGGGCTTACAATGGGATTTTGAGAATGTGCAAAATCCTGCTCCAACTACTATTCGAAGAAATTCAGAACAAATGATACATTTCCTTGATAGAAGCTTCAGAGTTACCTTTGATAGACCATCATCTTTTTCAAGTACTTTTCAAAGATCAAATTCTTCTAGATCTGATTATAGATCTAAAGCTAATTCTTCTTTTCAATCTGCTAGGTTTTCAACTTCTTCTTTAAAATGTGTGAATTTTAATCCAAAAGTTTCAAAACCTTTTTATCAAAATGAAGAATTTGAAAAAGAAGAAGAAGTAAAACCTCTTACTTCTCTTACTTTATTAGATATGATTCCTCCTCAATCTGAAAAACTTGATCGTCAATGTAACATAATTTCTTCTACTTTTGATAGAAGAAAATAGTTCAAGATCGATCAAACTACTGAAGTCAAAAAATTTCATCTTATCAAAATTTTTTTTTCAAAAGAACAAATAGAATCTTATTAGGAAAAATTTGATAATTCTCCAGAAATTATAAGTTTTTTATGTATGGACTTATTTCAAAGTTTTTAAAAGATATCCCAAACCAGTCAAAAATAAAAGTATTCAAAATACTTTTTCTTCAAAGAAAACCTGAAAAACTTATTCAGGTGAAAATATTCAATATACTCATCCTTCTTTGCAAGAATTTGTTTTTTCTCATGGAACTACTGAAGTAGTTGCATCTCCTTTCAAAAAGATTGAAAGATCTAACGATACTTTTGTTAATGCAAAAGATATCAAAAGAATTATGCTAATATTGCTCTTCATTCTTTATGTACTCAATAGAATTGAGAACAATTCTGAACCTAAGTATTTTAAAAGATATCCCAAACCAGTCAAAAATAAAAGTATTAAAAATACTTTTTCTTCAAAGAAAACTTGGAAAACTTATTTAGGTGAAAATATTCAATCTACTCATCCTTCTTTGTAAGAATTTGTTTTTTCTCATGGAACTACTGAAGTAGTTGCATCTCCTTTCAAAAAGATTGAAAGATCTAACGATACTTTTGTTAATGCAAAAGATATCAAAAGAATTATTTCTCAGAAGAATTATTCTAATATTGCTCTTCATTCTTTATGTACTCAATAGAATTGAGAACAATTCTGAACCTAAGTATATCAAATCCAAAGCCACTTCAAATTTTGATTCCGATAAAAACTCGAATTCTAGTAAGAAAAAGGTTGAAATCTCAGCCTCTTCTTTTGTTACTTTCATGAGGTTACTCCCAAAAAACTCAATTCAAAAGAAAGAATTCTTAAAGAACTAGCAGCTCAACTATCAAAATTATCAACCTGATCATCTTCTCAAAATGTCAATACCATAGACGAAATTGAATCACAATTTATTGAAGAACCTGATCTTCAGATAAATAAGATTTATAGAAAAAAATACGCAATTTTCAAAAATTCTTACTTTTTATCCTAGTTCAACACCTCCTGATTTACTTTTTGAAGAAAAGGATAAATCTCAATTCAAGTTTAATGGAGATTCTATTACTGAATGGAATCTTGATGGACTTACTAAATATCAAATTATTCAATTACTAGAAAAAATGGGCATACTATTAATGCATATGTTACCACTGGAGCTAGTAATCTTGAATATACAAATAATATTATTCTTGGTTTTTCGGGTCAACTCAAAACTATTTCACTCAACAAGAGAGAAATCGGGTTGCTGAGGCTACAAAACTTGATGGTACAAACAATAGTTTTCAAACTTTGGTCTATTATATTATCGAACATTTTATTGGTATTCCTAATGATATTCAAGAAATATATTCTCAAATTCTTATGAATCTCAATTGTCCAACTGTACAAGATTTTCAATGGTATAAAGATTTCTTGATTGTGTCTTGCTACGAAGTGATTGTGAACAATCTACTGGAAAGAAAGGTTTCTTTCTGGACTTCCAAAACTCTTTGCTGAAAGAATTAGGAATGCTATTTGTTAGGTTTTAGATGTTCTGTAATTGGCAGTTCTATAAACAAAATGACTGAATTGTAATTTGTATAAAAAGTTAAGGAGTAATGTACAAATAGATAAAGTTAAGGTTTTTAGGTCTAGGGTTCGAGAATGGCAAAAGAAAGAAAATAAGGCGCAGATTTTCACTAGACTGTCGCCATGGATTAGCTCGAGCGTAAAAAACGGAACCTCCATCGCTCGACTGCCACCCTGTCTTCGCTCAAGTGACAACCTGTCGCTCGACTGTCGCGAGCACTCGTTCGAACGATAGTGTTGTCTGGAAACTTTTTATTTTGCAATTTAAAGGCTTTTTACCCTGCCCATTCGTTTTCTAACCTACTTATATATACCAAAATACATCTGAACGTGAAAATTAAGGTTGATAGCTTCATTAGAGAGAATTCCTTCATATTCTCACTTTCAACTTCATCTTGTGAGTTTGTTTCGGTGAGAAAAACATCGTTCCTATAATCCAAATACCAAAACTGCATTTCCTCTATATTTGGTCAGAGTTATAGATTGAGGGAAGTTGACTGGAGTTCTAGTCTGTGAAGAACAAGGCGTTCTTCATTGATTTACGGGAGATAGACGATTCTACAGGACTAGGAGTGCTGCAGAGTAGCAAATTCCACAGACAACTTTGACAACAACAACTAAGAATTGGTGTAGGAGAGCATATGATCCAGGGAGAGCTACAAGGAGTGCAGTCGAGAGATCAGATAGTACGAGTCGCCTAATCTGACAGACTGTAAGTTGTTAATTTGTATAAAAAGTTAAGGAGTAAAGTACAAATAGATAAAGTTAATGTTTTTAGATCTAGGGTTCGAGAATGGCAAAAGAAAGAAAATAAGGCGCAGATTTTCACTAGACTGTCGCCATGGATTAGCTCGAGCGTAAAAAACGGAACCTCCATCGCTCGACTGCCACCATGCCTTCGCTCAAGTGACAGCCTGTCGCTCGACTGTCGCGAGCACTCGCTCGAACGATAGTGTTGTCTGGAAACTTTTTATTTTGCAATTTAAAGGCTTTTTACCCTGCCCATTCGTTTTCTAACCTACTTATATATACCAAAACACATCTGAACGTGAAAATTAAGGTTGATAGCTTCATTAGAGAGAATTCCTTCATATTCTCACTTTCAACTTCATCTTGTGAGTTTGTTTTGGTGAGAAAAACATCGTTCCTATAATCCAAATACCAAAACTGTATTTCCTCTATATTTGGTCAGAGTTATAAAGATTGAGGGAAGTTGATTGGAGTTCTAGTCTGTGAAGAACAAGGCATTTTTCATTGATTTACGGGAGATAGACGATTCTACAGGACTAAGAGTGCTGCATGGTAGCAAATTCCACAGACAACTTTGACAACAACAACTAAGAATTGGTGTAGGAGAGCATAAGATCCAGGGAGAGCTACAAGGAGTGCAGTCGAGAGATCAGATAGTACGGGTCACCTAATCTGATAGACTGTAAGTTGTTAAAATCATTTATAGTGGATTGACTAGCAAAATGTCCGGAGTTTTTTTGAGTTAGGTTTCTCTATGATCATCCTAGTGTTGATTTACTACTTTTACTTTATTTATTAATTGATCATATAAACTGCGGTATTCAAACTTATGAATAAAATGATTTGCATGTTTAATCATCTAGAAAAGAATTAAAAAGTGACTTGTTGCTATTTAATTCATTAGTAATTTTAAATTCCGCATTATACACCTGTTCACCCCATCTAGATGTTGTTAGGGTCAAACTACGCATTTTTCAATTGGTATCATAGCCTTAAATCGATTCCTGACTTTTAGTACATTATTCTAGATGAGTCAGTCAATGTTCGTTCCTCCGTTCTTCGATTGAAGTAATTATACTTACTGGAAAGTCCGAATGAGAGCTTTCTTTAAAGCGTTGGATGAACATATTTGCATTAGCGTTCAAAATGGGCGAGCTCCGCCTATAACAACTATTGCTGGTGTAGTTATACCCACTGATATCTTACTAAGGACCAAAACTAATTTGGATGAGTGTAATTGAAATAGTAAGAGCTTTCATGCCCCGTTCATAGCTGTATCTGCTGAGGAGTTTAGGTAAGTGTCGATGTATGAAATTGTTAAGAAAGTTTGGGATATATTAGAAACCACACACAAGGGTACCAAGACTGTTAAAAACTCTAAACTGCAGATGTTGACTACTAAGTTTGAAGAGATTAGAATGAAAGACGATGAATCGTTCGATGAATTCTATGCGAAACTGAATGATATAGTTAAATCTAGCTTTAACTTAAGTGAAAAGATCCCGAGTCTAAAATTGTTAGAAAAGTCCTAAGATCACTGCTCGAGAGGTTTATACCTAAGGTCACTACGATAGGAGAGAGTAAGGACTTAGATGATGTTAAGATTGAAGAACTCGTAGGATCACTTCAAACTTTTGAACTCACTGTCTCACAACCTAAAAAGGTTAAATCCATTGCCATGAGCACTGTTAGAGAAGATGAGAGCTAGTCCACTGATACTGAAACTCTTAGGGATGACGAAATTGCTTATTTCGTTAAAAAATTCCAAAATGTGATGAGAAATAGGAAGAAGCCTCAAGAGCGAAATAGTGAGGTCCCCAGTAAACTCTTTAGAGGTAGACGTGAGAAAAACACCACTAGGACTCCCAATTTGAAATTCCAATCTATCCAATGCCATGAGTACAAGAGATATGGTCACATTAGGAATGAATGTCCTAATTTGAAGAGGAGTTCGAGTAAAGAACGTCGTAAGGCTTTAACCATGACCATGAGTGATGAGAAGTTAGATTCTAGTTCTCAGAATGAGACATCTGGTGGTGAGGATGAACAAAAATGCATAGCCTTCACCTCGATTGCTACAATCAAATCTGACCGTGAGATTGAGAATGTTGAAAGGGTAGATGTGAGTGAAGAGTCTGATGATGAGACCGACGTTCACGAGTCTTTTCGTAAATTGTTTAAGGAGAGTTTCAAAATTAAAAAGGTTAATAAAACAGTCTTGAAAAAGGTGAACAAGCTTGAACTTGAATGTGAAAAACTGTTAAGTGACCTTCAGGACTCGACTAGAAAATTGAGGGAGTTGAAGCTGGTTAATGAAAACTTGGAAATTAAAGTTAAATAATTAACTACTGATTTTGATAAATCTAATGCTCAACTTCAATCGTTTATGAGTGGCTCGTAGAAGCTGGACAATCTGCTTAGGATGAACAAGCCTACTGGAAATAGGCATGGTCTGGGTTATGTTGATAACCATGATACTACTGCTAGTACATCCAAGACCACGTTCGTTCCTGCCACTAACAAAGCTCGCGAGATTGCTTATCCTAAACCCAAAGGTAATCATGCTATAGGATCGAGACCTACCAGATAGCGTATGGTCAGTCGTCCTACTTTTCGGTAACAACCACCGAGCAGGTTTGAACCTAGGTTCATTCTCACTTGCCACTACTATGGTGCACTGGGACATACCAGACCTAGGTGTCTAACCGTGTGACTAAAAGTAAGAATCAGGATTTCACTAGCAAGGTTAATATTCTTACCAATCAAGCTAGCCACTTAACTGAGATGATGACTCGGTTAACTCAATTAACTTCTACTTCTAAGAAAGTCTGGGTTAAGAGGAGCGATCTGGAAGGTCGTGAAAATGGTCATGCTCTTCACAGTAAGGGCATTCAAATTTTTCCCTGATTTGGCATTTAGGTACATGTGTGTGCAGTTCATAGTGTCCGCTTATTCATATATTCATCCTATTTATTTTTATGGTATTTTTTGTTGTTTTTTTTATTTGTTTCAAGTATTGGTTTCAACAAAAAAAATGAAAATTTGAAGAAATCTTTTTTAAAAAACAAATATGAGACTTTGTTTTTACAGTATGATATACAATGTACTTGATCTTGTTGGTTGTGTTCAAGCATGTGTTTAATTGATGTGTTGTAACATATTTTCCATTGCTGGTTTATGTTATGTATGGAGTACTTAGTATTGGTCTCTTTGTGTACCATCTGCACTGCACACAATATGATCTTGTTAGTGTGATTCTACCGTGTGTGTGAGATTTGGGATAACAGTCACATGCTAGTGAGGTGACTTTGAACATAGATTGACCTTTTTTATTAGACCTAAGCTCATATTTTTCTTCGAAGCCTATTTGATTTAAGTAATTAAGATTGCGGGGTTTCTCATAACTTAATGCCTATGATCAACTGACTTGGGTTAACTGGCCTAAAGCTCGTTACAGGAGTCATTTTTTAGTCCCACTTAAGATGTGAAAAATAATTATGAGTTTAAAATATTGAAATATGTGAAAATAAAATATGCTCAAAGTCAGGGGAGGAAATAAAATATCAATACAAAATGAGGTTTTATTTAAAGGTCCTAATGTCCTTCAAATGGTTTGACTTTCATAAGTAGATGATTACACTTGTTGGTAGTGATGTTTAGCATGTTATTTCTCACAAAATTGAGGTTTGGGATCTTACTTACAACAGATTAGTGACACTTTACACATATCCATCACTTATACAATTTACTCCAAGCTTACCTTGAATCAGGTGTGTGAGAAGGCTTACTGTACATTGACTACACTTTTGCTTGCTAACGACTGCATTTTTGAGTGATTATATGTTAATTTTAAATTTTTTTTAATTGAAATTGAATTCATTAACATTTGATTTTTATGTTTGATGGGTTGTTTGGGAGAGACATAGATACATTTGCCTACTGCATGCATAAAAACTTTGAGAGTTTGCAACAAGGAGGAGATTGTGTGATATTTCTTGGTCCCTTGTCATTTTGTGACAAAAAGGGGAGTTGATATTTTAATGGAGTAGATATTTTTGCTTTCACATGATGTATATATTTTTATCAGATATTTTAATGGAATAGATATTCTTGCTTTCACATGATGTATATGTTTTTATCTACTTGATGTGTCTACAACTCTTAGTTTTAATTTGATTATTTCATTTTTGCTAAATTAAGTTTGATGTAGTATCAATGTATCTTCTTGGTATATTGGATTGCATTGGTACTGCGTCTTAATTTAGCATGCATATGGAATTCATAAATTGCCTAAGCTATATGAATTGCTTGAACTATTTTATTATATTGTTTTCCACATATTTTACAGTGGGTGTTAAGTTATTTGTATCAGGAAATATGTGCTGATTAAACTATAGAATTGTTCAAGTCAATCAGCTTGTCGTAGGTTTTGAGTCTGTACTTTATTTTTTATTACTGTCTTAACTTAATTAATAGTTTTGTCACAGAATGCCAAATGGGGGGTTTGTTAGGTTTTAGATGTTTTTTAATTGACAATTCTGTAAACAAAAGAACTGAATTGTAATTTGTATAAAAAGTTAATGAGTGATGTACAAATAGATAAAGTTAAGGTTTTTAGGTTTAGGGTTCGAGAATGGGAAAAAAAGGAAAACACTACACGAATTTTCGCTAGACTGTCGTGCATGGATGGGCTCAAGCGTAAAAAACAGAACCTCCGTCACTCGATTGTCACCCTACCTTCGCTCGAGCGATAGCCTGTCGCTCAACTATCGCTGAGCCCTCGTTCGAGCGATAGCGTTGTCCGGAAAATTTTTATTTTGTGATTTAAAGGCTTTTTACCCGGCCCTTTTTTTTCTAACCTACCTATATATACCAAGACACATCTGAACATGAAAATTAAGATTGATCATTGAGATAACTTCATCAGAGAGAATTCCTTCATATTCCAACTTTCAACCTTCATCTTGTGAGTTTGTTTTGTTGAGGAAAATTCCGTTCCTATAATCTAAATACCAAACTATCTTTCCTCTGCATCTGGTCAGAGTTCTGAAAGTTGAGAAAAGTTGACTGGAGTTCTAGTCTGTAAAGAACAATGCGTTCTTCGTTGATCCATGGGAGATAGACGATTCTATAGGACTAAGAGTGCTGCAGGGTAGCAAATTCCACGGAGAGCTTTGGCAACAGCAGTTAAGATTGGTGTAGGGGAGCATAGGATCCAGATAGAGCTGGAAGGAGTGCAGTCGGGGAGATCAGATAGTACGGGTCGCCTAGTTTGATAGACTGTAAGTTGTTAAAATCGTTTATAATGGATTAACTGACAAAGTGCTCGGAGTTTTTCCCAATTGGGTTTCTCCGTGTTCATCCTAGTATTGATTTACTACTTTTACTTTGTTTATTGATTGATCATATAAACTGCGGTATTCAAATTTAGGAATAAAATGATTTGATGTTTAATCATCTAGAAAAGAATTAAAAAGTGACTTTTTGCTATTTAATTTGTCAGTAATTTTAAATTCCGTATTATACATCTGTTTAACCCCCCATCTAGGTGTTGTTAGGGTCAAACTACGCGTTTTACACTATCGAAAGAGATAATGATAATACTATTCCTTATGACAATCTTACTTATGAAGAATTAATTAGCTTCGTTAATAACGAAGGATTAGCTCTCTGCAATAATCTCAAACTCCAAGCCAAATTAAAAGAAAAAAGATCTAATGGTCGTAAAGAACTTGAATCGTTATGTGAACAATATGGATTTGAAAAAAATCGTTCATCCTTCACGATCAAAAAATCCTTATTCTAAGAAAAGATCTTTTCAAAAATATTCTGGATGGAAAAGAAATTTCCAGAAAAAGAATTTTCAAAACTCCACTCCAAAAAACTTTTCAAAAAGAAAGTTTTCAAAAAAGAGAATTTCAAATGTTACATGTTGGAAATGTAACAAATCTAGGCATTATTCAAACAAGTGTCCTGTTAAAGGAAAGATTAGTAATCTTCAATGTGATGAAGATACTAAGCTTGAATTTCTCAATCTTATTAACTCCGATTCTAACTCTTCAAATTGTAAAATTGAACAAGTTTTTCAAAATCAAGATGATTCTAATTTCTAAAGAAAAGTTCAAACTCTTCATCTTCATCGAGTCAAAGTTAAGAAATTTGTGGTTGTAAAATCATAAATGTTATTACCAAAGAAGAAGAACTTATTAAAGAAATTATTGATCAAATTCCTAATTGAAAGCTGAAAAATAAGTTCAAAGCTCTTCTTTATTCTTCTTCTGTTACTAAAGCTTTCAATATTCAAGATGTTTTGAAACAATTTCGTGAAGAAAAGTCTTCAAAACCCTCTAGTAATGATTTAAGGTCTGAAATCAATACTATAAAATCTCAAATTTCCAATCTTGAGAAACAAATGCTTGATGTTAAGATGGAAGTTGTTCGTCTTAAAATCAAAGATTCTGATAATCATCTTTCTCTTCTGAAGATGTTACTTTTCATGCTTATCACTCAAATTCTGATTCAAAATCTCATCATTCCAGTTCCAAAAGTCATTGTTCAAAATATTTTCAAAAATTTCATACTGAAGAAGAAAAGGTCAATGTCATTAATCATATTCAACTTCAAAAATGGTATTACAATATGACTATTGTAGTCAACAAAGAATTTAAACTTCATACTAGAGTCTTAATAGATTTCGGTGCTGATCAAAATTGTATTAGCGAAGGACTTATTCTTACAAAATATTTTGAAAAAACTATTGAGTGACTCTATGGAGCTAGTGATAAAAAAAACTCAATATTTAGTATAAACTTTCAAAAGCTCATATTTGTAACTCAAATATTTATTTCAAAAATATTTTTTATCTCGTAAAAAATTTGG
>CAIGRB010010964.1:52697-71572 GCA_903798255.1 Fraxinus quadrangulata
CAATTGACCTCTAAAACTCTCAAATATTCATCATAAGGTTAGACACAAGTTTAGAGTATTTGCACTTTAGTCCTCGAACTTTCGCTTTCTTCCATTTTGGTCATTGTTTGCTTATTTCTTCCAAGTTACACCATATCCATAGAATTTCTACCTAAACCAAAATATGAAATTAATAAGTAAATTTTGGCATAAAATAATCATACGAGCGCATTAAATAAAGAGGAAAAATATGCATTTTACATTCCTAACATGAAGCCACCTTCTATTCCTCGTGGCCATGTTCTATTGAAGAAAAATTAAAAGCCAAAAAATAGTTTGGAAACATGAAGAAAGTTCCTCTTGAAGATCCAATCAAAGGCATTTTGGCAACATTGAGCTAATGACATTAAAGAAGCACTTTTTGGGAGGCAATTCGAGCTTTATATCATTCTATCTCTCATCTTTAGATAAATAGTTATAATTTTATTAATAAGTTCTTAATTAGTTTGCTTTTCTTTTAGGTTAAATCTCTAGTTTGGGGGCGAAGTTAGAATCAATATTTAACATCCATCAATCTACTATCGCATCACCATGATGCCAATAGCAATGAAGACAACCAATATTTTTCACAAAAAGAAATTCTCCTCTTTTTTCTTTAATTTCACATTAGGGACAATGTTTAGTTTAAGTTTGGAGATGTGAAATATTAATTGTCTAATTACTTGTTGTTTTTGTGTGAACATTTTTATTTTGTGTGATTTGTGTGAGTTTAAGAAAAATATTTTGCATACTTGTGTGAGTTAGATAGTCTTAGCAGTCATGATGTATATATTTGAGAACATGTATTAATTAATTAATTATGAATAAGTTGTGTGTTTTTGGTTAAATGTTTGCTTATTCATATGAAACATAGATATGCATGTGAATTGATTAATTGTAGCATTGTACATGGATAGGTTGATTCGCAAGATTTAGGTTGAAATAAAGAACTTAAATGCTCAATCCTAAGACCTATTGTTCACTACATCATTAACCTTATGTAGCATAATTTCGGGATTCGATCCGGTGCAAGATATGATTTAGACTTTTGGTTATTTCGTGCATGTTGAAAAAACTATTGGTGTGGAGTGTCTTTAACTTTCAAGTATAAACTAGGTGATGGCCGTATGCTAGGGATATAACCCCTTTTAATTTTTTTTCTTGTAAAGAAAAAGAGCATTGCATTTGTTAACTTTACACCTCATGTCGGCACCTTTTTAACTCGAATTAGTAAGTTATTATGGGTTTCTTGAAACTTAGTACCCTTTGGTATTTGAAAATCGGGAAGTTACCGACTAAAAGTTTGTTACATGGGTCGAGAAGAGAAAAATGGTGAGGTTGATTTTGAGCTAAAAATATCAAAATAAAAAAGTAATTGTGCAATTGTAAAATAAATATGGGAGCTTCGATAACTAGGGGTTTGAATAATTTGGTATAAACTTGATTGCCGAAGCATCCATAAATTTGGTATAAATTATTTACATTGCTGGTTAGACTAAACCAAATTAGAGTGGTATAAGAAATTGATAATAAAAAATCAACCTTAGAATACACCGTTGGAAAAAGAATGAAAGAAAATAAGTTTGGGGGTGTATGAATCCCATGAGAGAATAAACGAATATTTGAATTTTAAGGTTGAGAATTGAACCAACTCGTGAATGTATAGCATTGCACTTGATTCTTCACACACACACATTTTACATTGAATATGTGAGAATTTGGCTTTTGCATTATAGCTTTGAAGTAGTTCATGAGTTTGATATCGCGTTTTTAATCCTGAGCCATAAAGGCAAGCTATCTTACTAAACTTGTCCTATGTAAGTTCGTTTGTCAGTTTTTTTATGTGATAATTAAACCAGTTTTTTATGTGTTTACTCGAGTACTAGCAAAGTATTAAGTTTGGAGGAAATTGCTGAGTTCGTTTCACTCATCATATGAATACTATTAATCTTGATATTTCGTTTGATTCTTAGAGTTTAAGAACATTTTGATTTGCATTTTCTTGTTATTTTATAGGTTAGGAAAATTGGTGTGAGTTGTGCAAAAACTTGGAGAAAAGAGTAATGTTAGCATGAATCATGGAGAAGTTGAAGTCAATTTGGTAAAACTTGATGATTGGAGGCTAAATTGAAAAAAAAAGAAGTAAATAACAACAAAAAATGGTGAAATCCAAAGTTGGAGGATCAATTTCAACTTTTCAATAGTTGATTTGGATCATAAAATGATAATTGAAGATTATTAAGAGTCAATCAGATGCAATTAGAAGTAAAAGGAGTGAAAAATGATCAAAATATTTTTACAAAAACTGCAGAGATATGTTTCAATTTTTTAGTCGGAGATTGAGACCCATTTTTGAAATAGTAAATGTTCGAACTGAAAAATACAATCGAAGTAAAGTTGTAGTCTTTTAAGTTATCTTTACAATACACTTTGATTCACTTCAATTGGATACCAGGAGAGGTGCACAGTTGGAACGAGGTGGCGTCCAATCGACCACTCTTAGAAAAATGATAGATTCGTAGGTCTAGGCGCCTTGGCGCCGCGTCACGTATAGATACAATTTTTCAAGTTTAATTCATCTTTTAAAAGCCCAATTTCACTCCAACTCGTACAGAGACTTCAAGAAAACATAAAAATCAATCTAGAGGCCACTTTTCAAGCACAATTCAAGAGGGCAAGAGGCAATAAAGCAAGAAGAACATCAAGAAGATGATTGATTCAATCATCAAAAATAGTTTTATCTTTCTTGCTCTCTACATGTTTTTTTATTTATTAAATTGGTCATGTCTCTTTCTATAGTCATGAACTAAACTTCTAATTTTGGGTTTGATGCAACCAACTTGAGATTATGTTTTAATTTAATTTAATTATTTCTTTGAAATTTTCTATTCCGTTTATTTGTGTTATTGATTTTAATGCTTTCAATCACTTGACCACTAATTGAATGAGTTGATTGTCTAAATTTCACCATTCAAAAGAGGAAAAGTTAGGCGCGATCATAGAATAACATAACTTATATTTTATAGGTTTCAAGAGAAAGTGTAGAATCTTTGAGACTATTCCATATAAGAACCAACTTGATAATTTCTAGATTTTAATTCGAAATAGAGATATTGAAATTGAAATATAAGAATAGTTATCACTCGGCACTCAAGAGAGGGAGTAGAATTAAATAAAGTTTCTCACTTATAAATTTGGAAAAATTGATTTGAAGTAACTATATAATTAAGAAACATGGTTGATAGTTAGGTGAAATTTCAGCCCTAAGCTTTCTTATATTGATACGTTTCTTAAAATTTGCATTTATTCATTCACAACATTCACATTTAATTAGTTCAAAATCATTGATTTTTTAATTTGATTATCTAGATAAAATAGAAACTATTCAATTATAGTACCTAGTAATAATTTAAATTTCAATCCTCGTGGGTTTAACATCCCAACTAAAAAACAAGTAACATATGCACCATTAAATTGTCGCAAAAACTTTGGCAAAATTGGCCTTTGAAAAAATAAGATTAAAAAATAGTGATTATTATATTCATGCCACAATTTTTTTACTGTTTTTAAATTTCACTAAAGCTCTCTACATTTATTTATTATTGCATTCATGTCTTCAACTTTTTTCGTCGCATTCTTATCTTTTACAACCCGCTAATTAATGCATATTGTTATGAATGATAATTTGCATCCAAAAGTCCGTTAGAATGACACAAAAGACTTAACTATCCCATATATTTTTAAATAAATGGGAATTTAATAAATACAAAAAAGTGACATAATATTTGTCTCTCAAATATTCAATTCATATTAATATGAAGATTTGGACAAAAATCATGATAAGAGACTAGATTTGTTAATTAATAAAAATTTTAGATATGAAAATGACAAAAAAAGGCTAGAATATAAGTGCAAAATAAAATAAAAATAGAGAAATTTTAGAACAATTAAAAATTAATTTACCAAAAAATTTGCGGTAACAGTGTAACCAATAAAAAAGAAATTCGCAAAAACTTAGCCCACGCCTGGTTCAGCTAAAACTCGAATCACTACAATATAAAAGAGCCATAAACTTGGCACTGTTCATGCTGCCACGTGTCGCGATTTCCCATCGTCGACATAGTTCAATTTGTTTTGTAAACCCTAATGTCATCTCTTTTCTCTAAACAAAGGAACCTAAAGAAACCCAAAACACTGATATTTAATCCTCAAAACTTCAAATCTTTCTTCCATTCCTTCAACCCTATCGTCAACTATTACAAAGTGGTTTTAGAAAATTTTAGGATTGCCCTAATTGCTCTCGCTCGAGGCAATAAACCCTCTCACCTCTCGCTCTCTTCCAATGGAAATGACTCTGGTTGTAATTTCTTGGTAATTCAGCCAATGTTGCCTACGCTGTTACAGCGCCACCAAGGAATGAGTCACCTCAAGTAGATCCGTTGCATTTTCGGTAGGAATGCGACGTTCCACCATCATCTCACGTGTCAATCGACAAGGGCCTAAAGAATAACGTCTTGAGATCTCTCATGAAGCTAGCCTAAGCCGCCAACGACGACATGTCAAAAAGTTATCTGATTATGCAATTTACTTGTCAGAGTTTGCTGCCAGGGACTAGGTTCAAGTGCTTCTTCATTCGCCATTTCACTCGCCCCCTTTTCTCTCATTTTTATTTCTAAACTTCGTTCGGCTTTCTTCAGCTTCAGGCAACGTGAACCACATTCAGGCTTCCAATCTCCATTGTCGTCTATCTCTCTACCACTGGCTTTGCCCCGAGTGCTCCTGGCGCCTATTCCTTGAGAGCCCTTTCTTCTCTTTTTTTAGCTTTTAGTATATTTTATAGATTGATTGTTTACAGATCAAGTATTGTGAATTATGATGAATGAATAATGAAATTAATGTTGGATTTTCAAGGAGTTGTTGGGAAAGTCCATGAATTTGAGTGGGAATGGATTGTATGCAAATCGTGGATTTGGGTTGGCTTTGACTCCCATGCCTTTAGATTTTAGTTGAGTGACAGATAAGGAGAATTTCATTGATGACAAATGGAGGAAGCAGCAGATATCGGAATTGAGTAATGAGAGTGATCTTACAAAAATCTTGTGCAACATTTTTTTATATTTTTTGGTGCTATTTCAAGGTAGAAGGATTTCATATTGTTTATTTATGTTTTTCTTTCTTTTTATGATATAAATAAGTTACATGGCAGAGTGTGTTGTTGTACAGGATGCCTCTAGGATTGTGTTTCGGGTGATTGTCATGTCCTACATATATTCTGATAATTATATCTGGTCATCAATGATAGTTAAGTTGGGAAAAAAGAAGACATAAAAGGATATATGATGCTTTCCTATGATTAACATGTTTGAGTTAGATACCCATTTCTTTTTAAGTATAAATTATCACAAAAACAGCTTTGGTTAAAATTGTGTGTATAAATAGCTTTTTAGGGCAAGTGTCTAGAAAGTGGAGAAACAATAGCTATCAGAAAGGTGTTGCAGGAAAAGAGATACAAAAATCATGAACTGCAGATCGTCTTTTTGATCACCCCAATGTTGTTTCACTTGAGCACTGCTTTTTTTCAACCACAGAAAAGGATGAGCTTTATCTAAATTTCCTAAGCTTTTGAATAATGCCCTAGAGACATTAAAAAAAGTTATGCACTAAACAACACTGGACCATTTAATTTATTTATGTATATTTTGTTCTAAATGGAAATTTTGAGTTGTATAAATATGGCTCACTAACTAATTTGTAAGCAACTCTTAAGATTTTAACATCATTGTCCATTGAGCAAGCATGCCTGAAGATTTTGCTTAGACCTGAAATCTGTTCTTTTTTAAAGATATTTTTCTATCTTCTACTTTTCTCATGGTAAAATAAATTGACGTGAAACGGTAATTAATCCATTATGTTGAACAGGCAAAAGGTGACCAAATATTTTTTATATTTGTTCTCGGTACTATCGCGCCCTTCAGCTGATATTTGGAGCAACTGAATACACAACTACAATTGATGTATGGTATTTTGGCTATGTTCTTGCTGAACTTCTTCATGGATAGGTTCTCTACAAGTCCTTGCATATTTCACTTTAGAACTAGATAATCAATGTAGTGAAATTGATGATAATTGTTGACCAAAAATGTATCAACGATGTGGCCAACAGATCCCAAAGCCTCCCACGTCCATGTAAGCTAAATTCTGACACACTTAGATAATCCGTTGGTCACATGTGGCCTTCTAAGGAGGGGATCGAGTTAACCGCACGCCTTTCGATGGTTGGCACAGCTAGATGAATAATTTAAGGTGAGGGGAAGGTTAGAACGTGAGCTTCCAATCAATAAAAAATGGGGTCGGCTTGGGAGTAGAACACAAAAAGTATATGTAGCAAGAATATAAGTTTGAGAGTCTAAACTTGCATTACCTCTAAATGGCACTAAGTATGAACTTTTATACTAGGACGAAATGAATGCAGTCCATTGGATGGTAGTGCACGTAGCCTTATCTGAGTGACTTCCCTTTCTTGTCATATCCATCAATCAATCCCTGCTTTAAATGCTATCATCATTTTTGTGTCTATAAAGCCTAGCCTATACTTTAGACTTGACCACACAAGATGGTGGCGACGGTAGTGACAGTGAGTTATCTTGTCAACTCATGTCGTGTAGAATCCATTTGAGATCTTGCCACTGCCTTGTCCTGGCCGGTTCTGTCAATTTCTATAAAGGAGTATGTCCAGGTTTTTTTGTGGGAGAGGCGGATCGCTCGTACCTAGATCGGTTCACCCATATGTATCTGGGCTATCCTATGCTAGCGTAACTATTTGTCGCGTACGCTAATTGGGCCCCTTCATGGGTCCCTACTTTTCATAGAGTAACAACACTCCTTGAAGTCCAGGTATGATTATTTATATAATGCATAGACTTTTGAGTCAGCAGAAAAACTTGGATAGGGTATCGATGCTTTTTGATAGCTGAGGCCTGTGAGAAGGGTGAATGGTTCGAGGCGAGGCCCTTGGAGTATAAGTAGAGCATCTTTAGTATCTAAAGCCTGTGGTAAGGCTGAATGATGCGAAGTGAGGCCCTCACATTATATGTCGAGCCTCTTTAGAAGCTAAAGCCTGTGATAGGGATGGATGATGCGAGGCGAGGCTATTGAAGTATATGTCGAGCCTCTTTAGTAGGTGAAGCCTGTGATAAGGCTGAATGATACGAGGTGAGGCCCATGGAGCATATGTCAAGCCTCTTTAGTAGCTGAAGCCTGCCAAGTGGCGTGCTCTAATGATTTGATGGGCACGTTGACTCCTAATAAAAATAGATAGGTGGTGTGGCAATTTTCCAGGCTTGAGCTACATGCGCAATGATGTTGATATTTCACACCTAGCAAAGTTCATGCGTGTATACAGTGCATGTTCAGCACGACTTCATTTGGGCCCTTGGTTTGAATTTTTAGCAAGCGCCCTTTGGTATTAACTCGACAGATGAGATTACAAGTGAAGGGCCAAGATTAAGGTGAAGGTGGATCCAAAGGTGAGTGTTCATTCACCACGCCTATATAAAAGGCTGAAAAGCGAAAAAAAATAGTTTTTCACCTCGGCCTTGCAAAGGTGGACTTCCTTCTTTAATTCATCATTCTCCTTAACAATTACATCCACTCTTGACTCCGCCTCGACCTGCTTAACCTTGGAGGCCTCCATGGCTTCTTTGGCTGAAGACGCCTCAGCCTTTGGCCTTATTCAGCTCCACCTCAGCATCATTTTCCTTGGCAAGATAATCTTTATTGAGGCCCTGCAATCGCCTCAATTCCATTTGAATGTTTAAAAAGAATCCTTAAGAGTGAACCTGCACGACGAGACCCGCATCTACCATGTCAACTGCATCGCAGGTTTTGGTGTACCAGAAATACTTGTCAGTCCAATATTTGTGATGAACCCTCGTAGTCCCTTAAACCTCAGTAGGAAACATCTCCATAACCATTGAGAAAATCTCATCCGACCTCTATCCAAGAAAATTTTGAGCCTTTCCTTCAAATGGAGCACTCTTGGCCTTTTTCCCATGCCTTCGCATAATGAGGCCAACCTCCTCCCTGCCTCCTCATCATCCACAATTTTCACTAAGGATATGGGTTCTGCTATAATGGATCATTGTAGAGACTCCCCAATGGTTGTTTAGCTCTTGGGTAGAGGGGGAGGCTTAGTATTCTTTAACAAGACCAACTTCCTTTTTGGGGGCCTTTCCAAAGAAGTTTCTCCTTTCTTCAATTTATCTCATTTTTCTCTAGAAGAGATAGAGGGTTTGTCTTTGAAAGGCAGGCTAGCTCATCGAGCTAGTTCTTATAAGTTAATGAGGTGGTGCCCAAGGGCTTCTTATTTTTCACATGTCCTAGGATTCTAAGGAAAAGCATATCCAGCTTGACATACTCCTTCTTATCATGTTAACCTACGAATGAAGAGCAAAGCGTCAGCAATCAAGTTCAGGAAAATACACTTTACATAATAAAGCGATTGAGTAAAACCTTCCTTACCCTTAGTAGCCATCAGCCCATGTGTGACAAATAGATTCTGCTTGTCAATGACGTTCTTAAAAGACCTTCTTTCTGAAGGCAACCTAAATGGCCTTTATGATGCTCCACTCATATGGCTCAAGCTCGAACCGGTTAACTACAGTTGTACAAAGTTTACGATAAGCCAAAAAGTTTCTATAGAAGGGAATGGGAGAACAAGAATATAAGGTAAATGTTACTAGATAAAGGTTCAACTCAATATACTCGTGGTACTGGGTTGGCACGGTGATCTTTGGGACCGCATCTTCCTCCATTGTTTGCTAATAACCCCTAACCCAAAGCCATGAGGACTTTCAATTTTTAATAGAGGTTGGGGTCCCTCAGATAAAGGGAGAATGCTTTTCCCGATGATTCATGCAGTACCACCCTTGCAATCATTTCCCCCACTAGAGGCCCGGGGTTGAAAAAGGGTCTAAAAAACGTACAGAGGCATATCTTCGCCAAGAGTGACCTCCTTCCAAAGTAGAAAGACCCTTGCTAATTGGCTCCATATATTTTGCACTAGCTAGGTAGGTGCTAAGTTGTAGTGCCTAAGGATAAACCTAAAGAACGGGTGTAAGGGCAGTTTCATCCCCCGGCCTAAGAAGGCCTCGCTAACTGCTACGCACCCCTCCTTAGGGAAAAAACCCCTCTCATCAAAGGTCGGGACAAACATTTCTATGTTATCAGGAATCCTAAACCTCTCTTTAAATGTCTCCAATTCATTCTCTTTAATATCTATTGGCCATAAAGAAGCTGCCCACCTTACACTAAAATCTATAGGACCCTTTAGCATCATCCATGCACTAAGAGGGCCCCCTCATGGCCTCCATAATCGTTTCAGTAGGGATTATAGGGACCACACCCACCTCGACACAAATTAATGCCATGTCTACTTTGAAAGATTCCCCAGATGACTTCTTTGAAGATGAGGCCATTTTAACGTGAACAAATTGGAAATTTTGAAAATATTTGGGTAGTTACATAGCTGCTCACCAGACAAGGTATTTTCCATAACCTCCATTGTTCCTTGTCTGGTGAACAGCTCCATTTTTCCTACTTTTCGGCGTTCAAGACCTATGTAAGTACCCAAATATTTTCAAAATTTCCAATTTGTTCACATTAAAATGGCATCATCTTCAAAGAAGTCATCTGGGGAATCTTTCAAAGTAGACATGGCATTAATTTGTGCCGAGGTGGGTGTGGCCCCTATAATCCCTACTGAAATGTTTATGGAGGCCATGAAGGGGTCCTCTTAGTGCATGGATGATGCTAAAGGGTCCTATAGATTTTAGTGTAAGGTGAGTAGCTTCTTTATGGCCAATAATATTAAAGAGAATGAGTTGGAGACATTTAAAGAGAGGTTTAGGATTCCTGATAACATAGAAACGTTTGTGCCGACCCTTGATGAGAGGGTTTTTTTTCCCTAAGGAGGGATGCGTAGCAGTTAACGAGGCCATCTTACGTAGAGGGATAAAACTGCCCTTACACCCGCTCTTTAGGTTTATCCTTAGGCACTACAACTTAGCCCCTACCCAGCTAGTGCAAAATATATAGAGCCAATTAGCAAGGGTCTTTCTACTTTGGAAAGAGGTCACTCTTGGCGAAGATATGCATCTGTACGTTTTTCAGACCTTTTTTCAACCTCGGGCCTCTAGTGGGGAAAATGATTGCAAGGGTGGTACTGCATGAATCATCGGGGTACGCATTCTCCCTCTATCTGAGGGACCCCAACCTTTATTAAAAATTGAAAGTCCTCATGGCTTAGGGTTAGGGGTTATTAGCAAACAATGGAGGAAGATGCGGTCCCAAAGATCACCATGCGAACCCAGTACCACGAGTATAGTGAGTCGAACCTTTATCTAGTAACATTTACCTTATATTCTTGTTCTCCCACCCCCTTCTGTAGAAAATTTTTGGATTATGGTAAACTTTGTACAACTGCAGTTAACTAGTTCGAGCTCGAGCAGTATGAGTGGAGCATCATAAAGGCCATTTAGGTTGCCTTCAGAAAGAAGGTCTTTTAAGAACGTCATTGACAAGCAGAATCTATTTGTCACACATGGGTTGATGGCTACTAAGGGTAAGAAAGGTTTTACTCAATCGCTTTATTATGTAAAGTGTATTTTCCTGAACCTGATTGTTGACGCTTCACTCTTCATTCGTAGGTCAACATGATAAGAAGGAGTATGTCAAGCTGGGTATGCTTTTCCTTAGAATCCTAGGACATGCGAAAAATAAGAAGCCCTTGGGCACCACCTCATTGACTTATCAATTTTATATGAATTGGTAATTAAAAATTGTGACAGTAACTGAAATACTCCAACTCATTATTTTGTACTGACCCCTACCTTAGACTGCAACCAAAAAAGCAACATGCTAGCTTTCATCTCTTCCAATGAGGAGTTGTATCACTACTAATAACTTATAGTTACCACAATTAGCTATCATTCTCACCAGAGCTCTGCATAAATAAGAACTCTCTTCCACATTTTTTGTGGCGCGATTTAACTTTGAGAAGGCACTGCATATAAGCCACAATTTTTATGAGCAAGTAAAAAACAAAGTAAAGAATACCTTTCGCAAGGATGTCTTTCATGTGCAACTTTTCAAGGGAACTTATGCAATTTGAAAGATATCATCTTTCGAGAATTTATATATAGGGGAACTAAAAAATGAGAATAATGATTAAATACCATCAATCTCCAAATGCGGAGCTTTAAGTTGTTCAATCACCCTTTTATAACATAAACCCGACATTTACAAATCAGGTATCATAAAAATGATGAATGATGTTAAACAAGAATGTAAATTCCTACTATATCAAATGCATTAATGTCTAGTAAGCCAAATATAATAAAAATGCCAAGTCAAAACAGAAAGATGCAAAGAAATGTTAACTTCTTCCAAAAATTATTTCTTCAGGCATATATTAAATAAAAATCATGCTTATATCAATAATCCTTTATTCAGATCCATTAAACGTGAATAATTCCCTACAAATTGAACGAGCGTACAAGATTTTTGCTCATTTAATTTCTCTTAAGGTTATAATACAAACTAGTATCCACTTTGCCGCATATACATTCATGGGAATAACTATAAATCAAGGAATGTAAGGAATCAAAAGATTTGAACATACTTTAGTAGCTTGAAATGAAATTTCTAACCTCCTGAATTAAAAGAGAACTCAAATGCTCCATCGCTGCTTCATGTTGGTAATATAAGAGCTATGCACACCAAAATAACATCAACCTTGGGGTGTTAGTGTAAGGATTTTAATCGAGCATGTGAGCTTATACGTGAAATATTGTGTATTAAATTAAAGGCTATCAATTTTGGTTAAGCCAATTTAAAGTGACCTAATAAGATTTCGGTATTTTGGGTTTTGAATAATCCAATTAAAGTGTGGATCTTTATGTGTAGAGACCAGACATGTTCCTAATTTTATGATAGGCGGAATTAGGTTAATGGGCAATTAGTATATATATACTGTTATGGTTTCTGAATCACACATGAATTGTTTATTCTGTTCTGACTCTCATCATCAAAGAGAAACAAAAAACTACGTGTTGATCTAGAAGATTAAAATCATAGGATTCATCCATTGCGATAACCATGTCTGATTCAGGTACACTTCCGCTTCGGTTTACATATTCTTGATGATCCAACATGAACGATCGTTATGAAGGTGAAGAATTTTCCTAAGAAGTGGTATCATCGCTTATTCATGTTGAATCATTGAGAATCAAAATTTTAATTTAGTTCTTATATAATTTTATGGTTTTCAAATTTAGCAATTCCAAATTTATTTTTTGTTAAATTTGAAAAAAAAAAATCGATTGATTTTCAAATTTTCAGATTTCAGTTTTTAAAAAGAAAAAATGTTTAAGGCTGCTGCGTGGCGCTACAGGCAGTTGTGCGCAGCGCAACACCGCCTGTTGTCGTTGCAGGCGGGTAGCAGCGGCGAGCGTTGCTGTGGGTTTAGGGGGCAACGCGTTAAGTCATTTGAAACAAAAAAAAAAAAGATTAGGGTTTTCAGGTTGGATACAATTTTTTTGGGGATGGGGGCTTATCATGTAAATTAGATATGTTTAGGTCCTTGGTTGCAATTTAAGAATACGGGTTAGGGATGCAATATTTAAAATCTATTTTTAATATTTCAGCCCCTTAAGTTTAAAATTTTGGTAATTCAGCACCTTAAGGTTAAAATTCATCTAAATTGGGCATTTAAAGTTTCGAATTTAATAATTATGTCCCTAAAGTTTGAAAATTAATTAATTTGGGCCATTAAAGTTCTGAATTTTGCAATTAATCATCTAAAAGTTTATAATTTGTTTAAATTGACTCCTAAAGTTTTGAATAATTAATTTTTAGATTCCTAAAGTTTCGAATAATTAATTATTGACCATAAAGTCTTGGATAATTAATTTTTGATCCCTAAAATTCTGAATTATTAACCTTAAGCCCCCCTAAAGTTTCAAAATAAATTAAATATGCAAATTCGGTGATTTTCTTTTTCAAATTTTGGTACAAAAGACTCTTTTGAGAAGTAAATATTCGAAAGTGAGTCAATTGAAACAATATGTTGCCAAAAGCAACATCTCTTATGAAAATTAATTAACTTAGAATATTAAAAGCTATTTTTGTATGTGTTATTCATGCGAACACTTGATCTACCCAAAGAAATGTCAATATTTGGTCGAATTGCACATACACATGTGGTAATAAACATGTGACGATTATTTGATTTAACGTGTGATAAATAAATCGGTCCAAAGAAAGGTTTATTGATTGACATGTTTCTTTATTGCTAATGTTTGATCACTACAACAAGAGTATCACTTACAAGTCAAAATTTCTGTCCAAAAACTAAATATTAATGTTGTCCTAGGTATCTTGTAATGGACCCTACCATTATTTGAAATTATTACTTGCATATTAAGGATTTGAGCTCTTCTAATTAATCGTTCTCTAATTTAGTTTCAGGTTCTGCTGTTAATATCTTTGCTAGCATCAATTCAATATCAATACTTAATGACACCAACTTTAAGGCATAGCGAGAGAACATAACGATTGGTCTCAGAGTAGTGGATCTAGACCTTGCTTACAGGTCGATCAACTTACTGCACTTACTGATAAGAGTACATTTGATGACAAAAGGGAGATGAAAAAGTGGGAACGATCGAATCGTATAAATTTGATGGTCATAAAGCGTGCTATTCCCCGAAGCATTTCGGGGCACTATGTCCAATAAGGTGACTACGGCTAAGGTTTTCTTGAGGACCTTGAGAAGAGGTTTTCTACTAATGAAAAGGCTGAAACTAGTACACTTTTTGGCAAACCCTATCTCAATGAGGTACAAAGGAAAATGAAACATACGAGAGTACATTATGGAAATGTCTCACATTGATTCAAAACTAAAGGCACTCAAGTTGGATTTATCGGAATGCGTGTTAGTGCACTTGGTTCTGATATTTCTTCTACAATTCAGTCAATTCAAGGTGAGTTACAATTGTCAAAAGGACTCGTAACCCCTTAATGAGCTCATCTCACACTGTGTCCAAGAAGAGAGAAGATTGAAGCATGACGGACCGAAAGTGCTTTTTTAGTCACCACGTTCAAGGACAAAATGAATAAGAGAAGGAAAATTGATAAGGAAGCTACGAGTACAGCACGTCACATCCGAAAATTTCAGAAACTTTGAAGTGTTACCAAATATTCAATTTTCTTTGTATCAAAGGCGAAACGACTAAATAAAATTCTTTAATAAAAAAATAAAACTGGAATATCCATAAATTTAAACTAGACATGGAAATTGTATAGTTAAGAAAATAACATAATCACTAATTAAATAACGTAGATTTGAACAATTAAAACTAACTAATAAATTAAAGGAAAAAAAGACTTAATGTTTTTATCTATTCAATTCCTCCTGGCAGTCCGCATCACCATCCCACCACACTCACAATCGACCCAAACTAACCTGTAAAATTTTGTAAGAGTGAGTATTTAAGAATACTCAGTAAGATACATGCAATTCTCATACACAATTATATAACAATAAAATAAACACTTTATACCACTCTTCTCTTATGGAGTATATCGGTGATCAAACGACACACTCATATTAGGTCCTTTTAAATTCCCATATGATTTCTTATCTTTTAATAAAGTACCCGAAAATTCACTTGCAATTCATGCATAAATTACTGAATATAAAAGTATAAGGAAATGAACAACTTGCACAATAGTATCTTACCTTGATTTTGAAAAGGTTGGAAAGAATAAAATCTTGCACGTAAAAAGTCTTCTATTTTTCTGTACTTTTTTTTCTCATTCTCCCTCTATCGTGGCTCTCTTTATTTTCAGTGTGAAATAATGAGAATTCGTACAGTATTTATAGTTGAAATTCTCAATTGAGTTTGTATATAAAGAATTTGGATAAGAATTGTTTTCAAATAATAGAATTATGATTACTTTTAAACTTTATCAAATTAAGATTGCAATCAAACATTATTCAAATCACAAAACGATTATCATTATTAAAATTAAAATTTATCACTCTATCAATACACAATTGTTTGGCTCAAATAAGATAGGAATTTAAAACTTATTTCATTTTAGTCCTCTTTTTTTTCTTCAAAATATTAAAAATATAGTATATAAAACAATAAAATTTCAGGGCATTACAATCTTCCCTCCTTAAAAAATAATTCGTCCTCGAAATTACTTCAACTATCTGAAAAGTTCTACATAGTTGACCATTGACTTAATTACAGTATATCATAACATAAAGCAAGAAAACTCATAATCATGATAAAAGCATGATATTTCATTTCTTACCTTGGATCGATTGAAGAGTGTCGAATAGTGAGCGCAACGTGCCAATGATTCTTTATAACATTGTATATTTAAAAATGTAAAAATTTTACATTATCTTAAACTCCTAAAATTTATGAAAATACCCCTCTTTTTTTTCTAGAAATTTTCTAAAATATGATTTTCTTGAATTGAAAGTTTCTAGAAAATAGAATAATCTTAAATTTGAAAAGTTTTGAAATATTGTTTTTCGTCTTGTTAATTTGAATAACATGCAATCAAAAGGTTTCCAGATGAGGAGGGGGTCACAAGCAAACCGCTTAAATCCCAAACACTTCTTAGACAATTTAGGTCTTTTTGACAAAGTCTTTCAATCTTGCGAATGCTCAAATCAAGAAAACTCAAACAATAAATAAAAATTAGGACTTTTTAAAATATGAATTTTCTAATTGGTAAAATTTAAATCATCACCCAAAAGCTAAACACACAAACATACAAAATAATAATTTTGGAACTAAGTTCAAAGTTATTATTTAATTATTTAAAATAATCATTAATATCAATCATTTAAAAGAAAAGAAAAGGCATCCATAAATTTTTTTTATCTATAGGAAGGTGAAACCTTTGCTTTTATACCAAACTGTAATACCCCAAAATTTTAGAAACCATGAAGTTTTACCAAAAATTTAATTTTCTTTATATCGAAGGTGGAACGATAAAATAATATTCTTTAATAAAAATATATAACTAGAATACTCGTAAATTTAAACTAAACATGGAAATTGCATCATTAAGAAAATAACATAATCACTAATTAAATAACGTGCATTCGAACAATTAAAACTAACTAATAAATTAAAGGAAAAAAATACTTAATGTTTTTATTTCTTCTTCCTCCTAGCAGTCCGCATCACCATCCCACCACAACCCCAATCGATCCGAATTAATCAATACAATTTTGTAAAAGTGAGTATTTAAAAATACCCAATAAGATACGTACAGTTCTCATACACAATTATATAACAATAAAATAAACACTTCATACCACTATTCTCTTATGAGTATATTGGCGACCAAACGACATACATATATTAGGTTATTTTAAATTCCTTTATGATATCTTATCTCTTAATAAAGAACTCGAAGGTCCACTAGCAATTCATGCATAAAGTACTGAATATAAAAGTATAAGAAAACAAACCACTTGCACAAGCGTATCTTGCCTTGATTTTTAAAAGGTTGGAAAGAATAAAATCTTGCACGTAAAAAGTCTTCTATTTTTCTATACTTTTTATATACTCTTATGGAGTATATCGGTGACTAAACGATACACCTATATTAGGTCATCTTAAATTTTTGTATGATTTTTTATCTTTTAATAGAGAACTCGAAGGTTCACTGGCAATTCATGCATAAATTCCTGAATATAAAAGTATAAAAAAAATAAACCACTTGTACAAGAGTATCTTACCTTAATTTTTAAAAGGTCGGAAAGAATAAAATCTTGCACGTAAAAAGACTTCTATTTTTCTATACTTTTTCCTCTTCTTCTCTCTTTACCGTGGCTCTCTTTATTTTCTGTAATGAAATAATGAAAATTCCTATAGTATTTATAATTGAGATTATCAATTGAGTTTGTATATAACTAGAATTTAAAACGATGTATATAAGGAATTTGGATAAAAAATCGATTTCAAATAATAGAATTATGATTATTTTCAAACTTTATCAAATTAAGATTGCAATCAAACTCTATCCAAATCACAAAAATATTATCATTATTATAATCAACATTTATCAATCTATCAATACATAATTATTTGNTTTAAAAGGTCGGAAATAATAAAATCTTGCACGTAAAAAGACTTCTATTTTTCTATACTTTTTCCTCTTCTTCTCTCTTTACCGTGGCTCTCTTTATTTTCTGTAATGAAATAATGAAAATTCCTATAGTATTTATAATTGAGATTATCAATTGAGTTTGTATATAACTAGAATTTAAAACGATGTATATAAGGAATTTGGATAAATTTTGTTTTCAAATAATCGAATTATGATTACTTTAAACTTTATCAAATTAAGATGGCAATCAAACTCTATCCAAATCACGAAAAAGATTATTATTATTATCAAACCAACATTTATCACTCTATTGATACATAATTATTTGGCTCAAAAAATATAGAAATTTAAAACTTATTTCATTTTAATCCTCATTTTTTTCTTCAAAATATTAAAAATATAGTATATAAAACAAATAAATTTCATTTTAAAATTTTCAGGGCGTTACACAGTATCACAAAAGAAACAGCACAAGGAACAAACTGATGGTGACTATTTCTTCTGTGGAGCAACATGTCATAAGAAGAAGAACTGCACAAACTATCATGCATGGCGTATCAAGAAAGATATTCTTCTTCATTTGGTTTGTTCTAAGGTTAATTTAATTTCGATACCTAAACACTCATGGTGGATAGACTCTGGTGTGACAACTCACATCATGTATCTATGTAAGGTTGCCTAAGTTGCAGAAAACCAAGTGATGTGAAAGATACATCAATGTTAGCGACGGCAAGACAGTGGAAGTAGAAGTACTAGGAAAATTTAGATTATTGTTAAAGATTGAATTTTATTTGGATCTTAATGAAACATTAAATGTAACGTTTTTCGACGGAATTTGATTTCTATTTCTGTTTTGGACAAATCTGGTAGTTGTTGTTCATTCAGGAATGAAAATTTTAGTTTGTTTCATGATCCAAGACTGGTTGGTTCCGATTCTTTATCAAGTTATGATAATCTTTATTTAATTGATACAATTGTTTCTTCTAATAAATCATTGCATACAAGTACTCGAGGTGTAAAGCGAAAATTAACCGACGAGAATTCTAACTCGTTATGGCACAAAGATTAGGCACATTTTCAAGAAGAGAATTGAGAGACTTGTGTTTAACAAAATTCTCGATCCCTTTGACTTTACAGATTATGACATATGTGTTAACTGTATAAAGGCAAAACAAACCAATAAAAGGAGATTTCAAGCCAACAGGACTTTAGACGTCTTAGAACTTTTACATATGGACATTTGTGGACCATTTCTTACAACTTCCTGAAATGATCAATAATATTTTATAACGTTCATAGACGAATTTTCTAAATATGACTATATATAACTTATTCATGAAAATCACAGTCGTTGGATGTATTCAAAAACTATAAAACTGAAGTTGAACTCGACAAAAGGATTAAAAGTATTAGATCTGACCGTGGTGGTGAATACTATAGCAGATATGATGTTTCAGGTGAATAACGTTCAGAACCATTTGCTAAATTCCTAGTAGAATGTAGTATCGTCCCACAGTTAACAATGTCGAATTTGCGCACTATGAATGGTATTGCTGAAAGACAAAATAGAACGCTTAAAGGCATGGTGAGGAGTATGATTACTCATTCTACCTTACTAGAATCACTCTGGAATGAAGCATTAAAGACCGCAGCGT
>CAIGRB010010966.1:0-54626 GCA_903798255.1 Fraxinus quadrangulata
TATCATAATTTAGCGCTACAAATAAGTATAAAATCTATACTTATCATGGACATTACTACAATAGAAAGTAAGGGTTCTTATAAATTAATCGTTAATCCAATATTATCGAGAGCAATAATAACACTAAACAAAGAACGAAGCAAGAAAACACACAATTTGAAGTAGTTCATTCATGTACGAATTTCCCAAAGAACCATTATAACACAAAAAAGTATCACAAGCCCACGCAATTCTCCCAAGTGTACTAGTCCAATTTTCTATGAGTGATTTGTTTAGCCCATACGCAATGTAAGACAACACAATAAGAATAAGTGGGAACAAAGACTACTCTTTTTTCAATATTTTAGTTGATACGGATGCATACATGCCGTAACTAAACAAGAATAAAGTGTTACTCTTGATTCTTTACAATGTATAACCATAAAACTCAAGTTCAGCATTACAAAACTCAAGCATCATTAAGGGAACTTGCAAAAATATTAGTTCCAGTCAATTTTATTAAAGTTGTATACTAACAACAAGTCCAATAAATCACCCACAATAGATTTGTAGCTGACTTTTTCAGAAGTTGCCACTTTTTGATTATGAACATGTTAACTTTTTATGTTAAAAAAGAACTTATTTGAAAGTAACTCACACTTTGCTTACAAATTAAGTCACGTATTCTAGAAGTAATTATTTTAAGATTAAGGAAACGTGCCCTCACTCTTAATCCTATAGTATAGTGTATCTTTGACCATTATTTCAAGTTAATTTGCATTTTTATTCATCACTAAATAACCATTCAAGACCTCCACCCCCTCAGGAAATGTAAAACACATTCATAGTTTCTTCACAGTGCACTTTTGTGGTTCTTAATTTTGGTAAACAAATGCATATGAAACTGAAAGAACTAGAAGGAATGACAAATATTTTACCATATTGAGCTGTTGATTCACCCTAGACATTTTAGTAACACTCAAAGACGACTTAGGTGACAGTTGATGTACAACTAAAGTGATTTTCTTGTTCACAATAGTTATGTATTCTATCGAGATAGAAAATGGAAAGGTAGACCAAATTTAACATGGTCTTTTGTGGTTGAAGAATTTGATTGCATTGAATTTTCCACTCACATAGCAAAGGTCAAACAAAACAACAAAAAATGATCATTTAGCCAACTCCAAATTTATTGAGAATAAGACTTAATTTGTTGTTATATAAGGTGACATTTGTGAGTTTTCTGGTAAATATGAATCTAAAGTGAGTTTGCAAGCTTAGCAATGTGGATAGCTTCCTGTCAATCACAATCAAATTCATACTCAATACTAGGTATGGCATCTGTTTCATCCTCAATTGGTGTCACAACTCCACTTGTTTATATTTTTATTTATTACCTCATTTATTCTAGCATAGCTATACATCAATCTTACATCCCAATTTCTTCTAAATTCATAGTCCCGTTAGTTTTTTCTTTAATGACCTAACACTCAGTACTATAAAGCATAGAATGTCAATTCATTGTTTTGTAGTATCTTCATATCCCATAGAATTTTTGTATTGTTTCTGTGTCTCATCCAACCATCTTTAATCGTATGCAATACATCATCTTCAAGTCATCTTTCATTACAAACAAAAAATCCTAAAACCTAAAACAATCACTCTTTATGATAATGAATAATCTATGGCGATTCTATGCACTTCGTCTTAACTCTATTTAATCTAAATTCTCCAGGTTCTAACTTAAATAATATCCCCGTCTTAGAGATTAGCAAATAACATCGACCAAGGAATGTTATCATGGATCTTTCATAAGCCCATCTATGACTAAAGCAAAAGTTACAGACTAAGATAGCACTATATTCAAGCCTACATTGATAAGAAAATCAATGCTTCCACCAGTAGTCAGATTCGTGATTATGTCATCATTTATATCCCGAATTATGCTAATGTATCTAACAGGAATTCCTCTTACAGTGAAATGAAAAGATCAGAGAGAAAGGAACATGATGTGAAAAGATTCTTAAAGTATTCGCTCACAGATCAATGCCTAAAATCATGAAATTCCATGAATACTGACATTAATCAAATAACAAAAGAATATAACATCTTGTTCCAACATTAGGGGACATAGTATTTTTTCTGTATAGCTAAATAGTAGTAGTAGTAGTAGTAGGTTTAGCAAACTGCATGTTCTTTATATTTTCAACTTTCCTTAACTCCATTATGATATTATCTAAAACAGATAATGGAAAAGCATCCTCGTGAAGAGTTCATCGACCAAAATACATAAAAAAAAATTGTACGGATGTAAAAACTGACCGTAAAATGTGTAGAAACTCTGCACGATTCAAAATTGGATGTGATTCAACAAAAAAGCAGCAAATATTTATCTGGTGTACAAATCATAATCTGCCTTCAAAACATATACATCCAAAAATTTGGACCTAACACATTCCAAGTGCAAATCAGATTTAACCCTCAAAACATATACATTACTAAGATCAATCTGTAAATCTAACTCTTAACTCACCTAAAAATGTATCTTTGCTATCGTGCCTTTTGTATAGCCACGAAAATATTGTTGTTTCAGGCTGTAGAAGAAGAATAAGAAAAAGCAATTACCTTAAAGATCTTCTATTGAAATTGTAAACAAATTAAATTCTCAGAATGATGTACTTACGGAATTCAGCAAGGGCGACTGATGAATGGCGTGAGCGACTGATGAATGACGATCGGCGTTGGCGATTAGGTGGAAGTAAGTCGGAGTTGAGAGAGATTAGGGCTTGAGTTTTGGTTTCTGCTTTTCATGAGTTTTGTAAGAATTTTTTATTTTTTTTAAGTTGATGGGCCAGGTCATATGGTTGTGACGAGTTTGATGGGCAAACTATCAGAATTGAACCAACCCATTTCAACAGAATCCAACTAAAAATTATGTAAAAATCTGATTAGAATTTATTCCATATATAAACCCATCACCCTAACTGATTCAATCAAAATCCAACTAAAATTCATGAAAAAATCGGTGGTTATTGATCAATTTCTAGGAAGTATGTAGCATTTAATGTATGAAGTGATATTTGTACTTTTTCAAATAGATAGCATAGATTATATGTCAAATTTCTATTTGCTACATAATTTTAATTAGTATATGAGAACACTTGTAATAGTTGCGGAATTTGAAATTTTCATTAAGGACATTTTAGTCTAAATTTTAGTAATGTAAGAAATTTTGGACATTTTAGCAAATAGCCCTGGAAAGTGGACAATTTTTGAAATTTCCACTATTATAAATTTCTAAATATTACTCACTTATAATTTAAATAATTTATAAACAATTTCCAAGACTTCAAATATATCCTATCTATTTCTTGAAACAGCCATGCTACTTGAATAAGGTCATATCGGCCCTGTTCAAACAGTAGCACCACTATTGACAAGGAATCATTTATAAACAATTTTCAAACTTCAAAAATATCTTCTCTATTTCCTAAAATAATTATGCTACTTGTACAAATGTGGTTTAAAAAAGTGTTTTGACAAAATAAAGTAACGGGATTTAGGTCATTGATTTCAAAAACTGTTTTTTAAATTATTGGTCAAAATATTGCCAACACGTATTTTGTAAACCAATTTTGTAACCTAAATTTGCACAAGTAGCATGACTTCCTGAAATAGTAGTGTCTACCTTGGCTCTATTCAAAAGTGGTGCCACTTGACGCATCCCTTTTGGCCAAGGGTCTGAGACGTAAAAGTAAATTTAATTCTGTATAAATCGTACCGAAACCATTGCATGACACCTTCAAAGGAAGTAGTCCCATCAAAAACATTGCATGACACCTTCAAAGGAAGTAGTCCCATCAAGGTCAACTTTTAAATAATTTAAAATTTGTATAATTTAATTAAAAAGTTTAAATTGGAGAAAATTCTTTTCTTTTAATATGAACTGAATTTGTAAAATTTACATCTTGAAAAACAATTCAGATTTAGCTCTTGTTTGGTAAAGCTTAAAATTCAGATTTTAATTTAAGTTAAAGTCAATAATTAATTTTAATTATACTTTTCATGGGTCCCACAACTTTTCAATCACACATTTCATCAATTTTTATTAAAATCTATTAAAGATATGATTTTAATCCCTACAAAACAGGGGCTTATTATTGTACAATTTTACTCGTGTCAACACTGGAGCCTCAAATAAATTTTTTACACATAAGGTCAACTTTTAAGAATTTCAACGTGCACTAATTTCTTAAGTGCCTACTTTAGAATTTTTTTAATTGAGATAGAGCATGAATAGACCAATGTCATGTTCTATTTCTTTTAAATCTGAATTAAATATTTTTTTTATTTCAAATTGCCGTCTCAATCCTTTAGTTTCATGTCTAAAAGAAAAGAAATTTACCTGTCATACATAGTTTCCGAACATTTTTCTACGAATAAATTTAAAAATACAATGTACAAATGATATGTTTGTATTTGAGATGAGATTCTAAACAAATCTTCCTGATAATAATAATAATGAGATGTAAAAATGTATCCTTCTAGCAAAAGTCCAAACTTACACAATACTAGTGCGTAACCCTCGAGCAAAAGTCCAAACCTAAAAAATGTTGAAGTATTAAAAGCACTAGAAGTGAGTTAACCTTTTGCAATATGATATATATTTATTTAGTTTTGTAGTTAATCATTGAATTTAAACTTTGTTCTTATCAAACTATTATGGCATGACAATTGTTATGGTCTGGAATGATCTAATACCAGTTTGTTGTGAAAAATAAGAAATCATATCCACAATATGAAGTAAAGATCACAAGAACACAAGAATAAAATAATTTTTAGAGAATTGAGATTTTATTATAATATAGATAACTAATACAAAGATTATGTGTTTATGATTTATCTAACAACTTCTAACATCTCACTAAGTCATAATGAAAAACTATATATAGTGAACAAGTAGAGAACATTCAAACCCTTGTAATAGAGTTGTAGATGAAATAGAATCTCAAAAACGAAATCCAAAACGAAAAACAGACCAAAACAACGAAAGGAGTAGAACATGAAGCGTCGTAGAGCCGGCCTTGCTGTTAATGTTTACAGTTACCCAAATTCCTTCTAATAATATTTTTCTTCATTCCAAAATCTTATTCAAGTTCAACACAAATTCCTACTCCCAATGGACTTCCATGTACAACTTCAATTAGAATTTGCCATAAAAATTTGAATAGGATTTCACAATTGCATTTCAAATAAAAATCTAATTAATGTACACTTTGATTAGAACTCTCAATTATCTTCAACAATGAATTCAGGTCACACCCAAATTCTAACAATCTCCACTTTGACACGAATTCTGCTACAATGAAAAAACTTTAAAAAAAATCTCCACCTGAAGTCAAATTCCACTACGAGGAATCAACTTAAACTTTTCAATGAAAAACACAAACAAAACTTCACATCAACAATGTCAATTGGAAATATTCTCCACATATGCTATCTCAAATAGGGACAAAAGTAATCTAATAACCACCAAACAACACTGAAACAAGCCCTATAATAGAATCATAACTAAATGTATCAAAAGAAGGATCTTGACTAGAATCAACATCATTAACCCCCATTCAAACCATCAACAAAATTAATAGAATTGTACCTATGTGCGAAAAATGGGTCTATTTCTAATAATTGAATATGATGACACAGTTGATAATGATGACAAGACGAATTTACCCATATATTCAAAATTCAACTGAGATATATTCTTGAAAGAAGATATCAAATTAGACTCCAACGGTACAGAAGCTAACTCTAAATTCACCTGAGTTCTTAAAATATGATGATTACTAGAAAATTTTATATTACCCTACAAGATATATAAGTGGGATTTTCTATGTCCCATGAGCACAACATTGGCTCCTTTGATAATATTTAGAACTCCACCTCAACAATGTACCTATACTCTTTTGAATCAATAGTACTTAAGGGGATAAAATTTCTCTTCAGATTTGGAATGTGTCTCACTGCATAAAATGTTTTAACCGTCCCATTAAACATCTTTATTCTGACTCGACCAACCAATTATCCTACAAGGTGTGTTATTACCAATCATCACAACATCTTTTAAAACTTCTTCATATGTTAAAAACAATTCCCGATTGGGTGACATATGAAAAGTGAAAGTTGTATCCAAAATCCAAGCTTCGTCAAGTTTGGAGTTGGAGTCTGCATAAATAGAAGCTCTCCATCACTATTAGGATTTTCTGCAACACTTGCTTCACCTGAAGTTTCTGATTGTTGATTTGCAGTTGACTTTGATTTATTCCGCAACTTATAGCAATCGTTTAGCAAGTGCCCATTTTTCTTGCAATAATTACAAAATTTGAAATTAGATTTTGACTTGCCTCTCGAACGACCACCATGAACAATAAGATCATCTTCATGATCCCCGATGCTATAAGACACTTTATCTTCTCATTTGAATATAAAGTATCGTAGATTTCTCCTATCATGAGAGTGTCATGACTATATAGAATCGTGTCTCTAAAAGACATGTAAGAGGCAGGCAATGAACACAAAAAAATCAATCCCAAGTCTTCTTCATCATATTTACCTCAGAAAATCAACGATGATTTCTTAAAAAAATAGCTAGGTGATCCTCAAGAGATACACCTTTTTTCATACAATGAGACTATAGACGTTTTAGATGCAATTTACTAGCAAAACTTTTTGTCATGTATAATTGCTCCAATTTTAACCATAATGTAGCATCTGACTTCTCCTTCAAAATGTCTTAAAAATATTATTGGAAAGATGAAAATGTATTTAAGATAGGCATTTCGATCCTTCCGTTGTTTCTCCTCCATAATTCAAGATGTGGGCATCTTATCAAATCCCAACAATGTGTCGTCTAAATCCATATGAGAGAATACTACTCCCATCTTTACTTCCCACAAAAGAATCTTGTATTGCGATCTAATACGAAATATCATACTTCTTTGTTACCATCACAAACAAACAAAAAAATCGATCTTCCCAAGAGTTTCAATATGAAAAGCTCTGATAACAATTGTTTATAAATTGAAATGCTCTAATACCGGTTTGTTGTGAAAAGATAAGAGATTATAGCCACAATATAAATCAAAGATCACAAGAACACAAGAATAAAATAATTTGTAGAGAATGAAAATTTTATTACAATATAGAGAAATAATACAAAATTATGTGTTTATGTCTAACAACTTCTGACTTCTCACTAAATCATAATGAAGAGTCAACTATATATAGTGAACAAATAGGAAACGTTCAAACTCTTATACTAGAGTTGTAGATGAAGTGGAACGTAAAAAACGGAATCCAAATGAAAATGAGACCAAAACAGCGAAGGGAGCAGAACAGGTGACGCGACTACCAGAGCTAGGGACCAGCGCCTTGTTGTTAATATTTACAGCTGTGGCGCCTATGCGCTTCGTCTCCGACCCCAACTCCTTCCAATAATGTTTTCCTTCATTTCAAAGTTTTCTTCAAATCCAACACAAATTCTTACTCCCAATGAACTTCCAAGTAGAAGTTCAACTAAAATATGCCAAGAAAATTTGAATAAGATTTCACAATTGCATTCCAAATAAAATTCTAATTAATGTGCACTTTAATTAGAACTCTCAATTATTTTCAACAAAAATTTTGGATCACACCCAAATTCTAACAACAATAATAAAAATGAAGTGTAATTATTCTATTGAAATTCTTAAAGATAATCTTGCTACCCATCTTATGAATTTTTTATTATTGATTAAATTGCAGCCACATAAGAAAATAATAAGAAGACACCTAAAACCCACACTTCACATAGTCTAGTCACTTAGCCTAATCGAGGCAAACAAATAAAGGAAGTCAAAGTAAAGACTTCACCTTACTCGAAGCAGCAGTATGATCGAGGTAAAGTGCCACGATGTGCTACAACCCATTTTTGTATCAATAAGGATTTGCAAAGTATCTTCCATGAATTTGCCCCATCCAAGAGATATTCTTATGATCGATTGATTTCATATCTTTGCAGTAGACATATCTCAGTCAATTTGTTAGTCTACTTTTTAGATGTCAAACATAGGCCATAGAGTGGTCACTTTTCAAAATCATTAAATGCAATCCCAACTTAGGACTCGAGAGTTGACACCTAAGAGCTTAACGCATCGACCTATAGGACGAGGCTACGTATCATTCATCCAACGGTAACCACCTTTTCCCATCCACTATAAAAGCTAACACTTAGCCCCCGTTTGACCCCCATTATTTGATGTTATATTTTTGGAATAGTATTTTTTTTTAAGAATGTATGGTTGAAAAAGAAGAAAAAAAATTGGTTTATGAGTATATTAGTTTATTGGAGAATATATGATTAAAAAGAAGAGAGAAAAATGTATTATAAATTAATGGGGGGCCAAACGAGGGCTTAGTGTAATTTACAAGTAATGCAATTTTACATTCAAACTAGTTACTTAGCTTCGTATTCTCTCTATGACCCGGGATCATACATATCCTTGAGGTTCAGGTCTATTATTCATCCCACACCTAAATATATATCTATATTTGATTGACTTGATTGTCGAAGTAATCGAGATCGCATTCTCCACTTCTGGAGAAGGCTATGTACGTTTACCAGTTTATCAAAGTATGTAAGAGCCTTATACGTGAACGTAAATAGAGTTAAGATCTATTGACTATGTTGTACAACAGAAAATCAAGGTCAACACGTAAGTTGGAAAACTCTTCTCTATCATCTAAGACCCTCAAAATCCACCATATTCCAGCCAATATTTTGCAACTACGATAACTTCACTCTCTTCTCTCTATCATCTCTACAAAACTCCAGAAGCATAAACTAACATATCAAGAATCAACTTAGACTGAACTACATTATCTTTCTTCAAGTTTTGGTAATATTGTTCAGTATTCACAAACTTTAGAACTCTCTTGTTTGTATATGTTGGAATTAGTTTTTTTTTTTTTTTGAGAAAATATGGAAAAAATTATATGTTTTCTTGTTCATTTATTTATTTTCATTGGAGTCATATGTGTTATTGAAGCAGTTTATGTGGAGATTAGGAATATTGTTGAGTTGGGTACTGGATTTATTGGATATTGTAATTCGGTTGTATTCAGTTAGTTAGATTTTCTAATTCAGTTAGTTAGTTTAGTTAGTTAATCAAAGCTGTCATATTCTGTTAAATTCTGTTAAATGAGCTAGCATATTCTGTTTGAGCTCCAATTGTATTTATACCGTGAACATGGGAACATTACATTTTGAATGAATATTTTCTTCATCTCCTACAGATTTGTTCTTCAACATTCTTATTCAATTTACAACTTTCTCTTTCAATATGGTATCAGAGCTTTAGGATCCATTGGTAAAGGAACTGGTTTGCAGCTAAGAAAGCCAGCATCTTCAAGAAGTTGTAATGTGTAATTTCTTTGTGAGAGAAATATCCCATTGTGAGATCTAGCAATTTCCAGACCAAGGAAATATTTCAGCACTCCAAGATCCTTAAGTTTAAACAGGCTATGCAAAAATGCCTTTAAGGATTCAATTATATTGTTGTTTGGTCATGTGATGACAATGTCATCAACATAAATCAGTAAAGCAACAAATGTGTTCCCAGACCCTTTAGTAAATAGAGAGTAGTCTGACTTCGACTACTGAAAACCATGAAGAATCAGAACCTGGGAAAATTTTGAGAATCATTGTCTAGATGCATGTTTAAGACCATAAATGGATTTATGGAGTTTGCACACCAATTGTCCTCCCTTTGCAAGATCATCACTTGTTTTGGAATATCCCAAAGGTAGCTCCATGTATATCTCTTCAAAAAAAGATCCTCATCAAGAAATGCATTATTTACATCTAACTAGACAAGGTTCCATTTTCGAATAGCAGCAATGGCAAGAAATAATTTAACAGTCACAAGCTTGGCAACAGGGGATAATGTTTCGATAAAATTCAAGCCTTCTTGTTAGGTATATCCCTTGGCTACTAGACGGACCTTATACCTATCTATGCTTCCATCAGACTTGTATTTGATCTTATATACCCACTTGCAACCAATATAATGTTTGCCTTTAGGTAGAGCAGTTACTGACCAAGTATTATTTTGTTCCATTGCAGCCAATCCAGATGCCATACCATCTTTCCAATGTTGAAATTGTATGGCTTGGTGGTAGAATTGAGGTTCAAATTATATGAAACGGTGAGAAGATAATTTTTATGTGAAGGAGAAAATGCAGTATAAGAAATGAATTTGGATAAGGGATACATTGAGTTATTGATTGGGGTTTTATCTGATAGAAGATTGCAGTGAAATTCTTGAAGATATGAAGGAGTTTTAGTGATTCTTGTTGATCTTCAGGTAGAAAGGATGAGGGATGATTAGAAGAATTATTGGAATCTGGTATTTGTTCCTCAATGAATTCTGAAATTGATGGCGAAGATATAGAATGAATGATAGGCAAATCAGTGAAAGCATGATCGTTGTTATTGGCATCTAAAGAAAGGGTGGAGGTTTCATTTGTATCAGGAACAATATGAGGTAGAACAATATTTGGAAATGGATCAACAAGATTAGTTGTGTGATGAATGAAATGAAATGGAAATGGCTTTCATGGAACACAACATCTCTGGAAACAAAGAATGTCCTAGAGGAAATGTCATACAATTTATAGCCTTTTATGCCTGGAGGATAGCCTACAAAAACACATGCTATGGCTTGAGGATAGAATTTATTACTAGGTGATGGTAATGTTGAAGCAAAACAAAGGCTTCCAAACACCTTGAGAAAGCTGTAATCAACTGGAGTAGCATTAGAGGTGGCAACCGAGCCGAGCAGCTCGACCGCTCGAGCTCGTCAAAAAGACGAGCCCGAACCGAGTAGGCTGACTCGCTAGGCGAGCCGAGCCTGCTCGACTCATTTTTGACGAGCGGCTCGTCAAAATTTTTTTTAAAGGTCTAGTATAGTTTAAAAAAATAAATAAATAAATAAATAGGCGAGCTCACGAGCCGAGCTTGGCTTGGCTCGTGAACCACGAGCTCGTGGGCCTAGCCGAGCCGAAGCTCAGCTCGTTACAAACAAGCCTGAGCTCGGCTCATGACGAGCACGAACCAAGCACTCGTCATTAGCCAAGCTCGTGCTTATACGGGCCGAGCCGAGCATCACTAAGTAGCATATAACAATGAAAACGGAATGTTATTTTTCAGGATAGGTGAAGGGGTTATGTTGATCAAAAATGTGGCTGTGAGCACACATTCCCCCCAAAAACTGATTGGAACTCGTGGCTGAAAGATTAATATTTTAGTAACGAAGGTTTGGACGATGGGTTGAAGAATCGATTTTCATCTTTCAACAAGCCAGCGATAATATTTGGGGTTTTCGACCATATCTGAAATATACAATGTCATCATAAATCTAGCTCAACAATTCCATTTTTGTTGGAGAATTCGAATTAGACAGTTGACTGTAGAAATCAACAATTTTGATTCATTGAAACTGTTTAATTCAGTTATTTGGACTCGGTGAAATAATTTAGACTCCATTTTTTTTCAAAAACTTATTTTTCCAACACTCATTTTCAACCACAAATTCTCTCGTAAAATAATCTTACAGGTAAACCCAAAGAATGAACGCTTTGATTCATCAACTTACATCACAACTTAGTTTGAACTTTTTGATTCATTAAAAGTCCAATTTGTAAAAATTAATATGTATTAACCTCTAAAATACAACAATCTAATGTGAAACTGGAGACAAAAAAGTAGGAACCATTCTAGATTTCTTAAGATTAGAGTTTAGAGTTTTAGACTAATGATTACCCAAATTTTTAAATTTTGTACTTTTTTATCCAACTTATAAATTATAACTAAAAAATTATATAAAAAATTGATTTCATTCGAGTACCCACGATTCTGGTTTAAGAACGAAGAATGGAACTAAACCTAGAAAGTTATGAATTCTCAATTCCGGTTCTTAATTTAGTTTTTTGAGAACTAGATAAAAACCTCGAGTTTCGATTCAATTTCGATTAAAATCTCCGGCCTACTTTCCTGTCAATAAATTTGACCAATATATTTGATAAATGATTCAACCCTTAAATTAAATCAATCAAACGATATAGGTAAAATTCCAACACTTAATCACCTTCTTCACTCACCTCTTGCATACTTCATCTCACCTCCACCACCACATTGCCGCCTAATCCACACCATCACCAATACTTTAGTAGCCTGACAAACCTTAATACTACAAATTTAAGGGGGAGATTCTCGGTGAACTAGGGGGAGAAATCCCTCCCCTCCAGATTTTGCAATAATTAACGGTGGGAGAATCTTCACCCTGTTATTGCGAATTTAGGGGGCCTCCTAAATTCATAAAATCAAGTGGTGAAGGTTGGGTGGCTGGGGTTTGGCTTGGGTGTTGTTTGAGTGGTGGTGGTGGTTGTTGTTGTTAGATATGAAGGGGAATTGTTTTGTTTGGAATGAGAACTGTGGTGTGGGTGGTGGACCGGTGGTGGCTTTCGTTGTGTTTGTTGAAGGAGGAGATGCATTTTTGTGTTTGTTTTAATTATTTTTTATTTGAAAATAATGATAAATTTGTCTTTTTAAATATATTTATAAGAGTGACTTACTTTTAATCTCTTAGAGCATTTTCAAGATATTCTTTAAATATAAGATACTCTCTATTCAAAAGAGTCAATATTTAAAATCATACTACAAAAGACTCTTTAAATTAATATTTTTATTTAGAGAGTGGGTTTGACTCTTTAAATTTAGATAATCAAACTCCCTCTCTATAATTAAATATATTCAAAGTGTTTCAATTTTCAATATAAGAAAACAATAAAATAATTTAAAGAAATTCTTAATAAATATTTTTTGAGAGTTGTAAAATTAAGTATTAAATATAAAGAGTTTGTTGAGTACTTCAAAATTTTAACTTTCTAAATTTATAGACGCTCTCCAATTAAAAAACTAGTTAAAATAAAAGATTAAAAAAAAAATTTTTGGGGAATAGTAAAATTAAGTGTTAAATATAAAGAGCTTGTTGGAGTATTTTAAAATTTTAACTATCTAATTTTATAGATGCTCTCCAAATAATAGAACATGCTCTTTGAAAATAGAGAATATATTGGAGATCCTCTTATATGTTGAGGACAAATAAAGACAAAAAAATTGGTTAGGAAAAGGATTTCTACTTTCGTCGAAGTTGGAACTACGTTCCAATTTAACCTTTAAAAAATGTGTATTCCACACGCCACTCAACAGTCTTTCTGGACGGAATTCATCCAAAATGCACAAGTTTAGAACCATTTGCTCCAAGATTGAAAGCCTTGTACCAAAAATGCAAGATATGCAAAGGTTTGAAACCATTTGTGCCAATTTCCGTTGATATTTGGAGCGAGGATGAATTTTACAGTTGACGTTATTCTGTGACAGTGTGAGTGGGGGTATAAACACTAAAGCTTCTTTATGCCAATATGCACATCGCCATCTCACTATGAACACCACTGCAAGAATCTCCCTTTTTAATCATCAAGGCTTGCTACTGCTGACTACAGCACCCAATGTTCCCATCAAACTATCAAATTATATATTTCTTCACTTCATCCTTCTCCTTTGCACCAACCAAAATAACTACCATTTTTCTCTCCCTCTCTCTCTCTCCCCTTCTCCATCATAATTGAGTTTTATTCTCAAGTAGTCTACAATGACTCGACAATCGTCTAGGATGGAATTTCAACGCGCTCTTTTCGTTCTTGTGATCGTACTATCTGCGTTCAGCTCGTGCCCAGCAACCACAACTGGCCAGTCTGAATTCTTGACTCTTATGAAGAAGTCACTTTCAGGGGACTCATTGATCAATTGGGATGTCAACAAAGGATTTTCCTATTGCAATTACACTGGAATTGGCTGTGATGATCAAGGAAACATTGTTCAGATTGATATCTCTGGATGGTCACTTACTGGCAACTTTCCTGAACAAGTATGCTCTTATTTGCCTAAACTACGCGTTCTTCGTCTAGGATACAATAACTTCCATGGCGGATTCCCCCGTGGAATCACAGACTGTACTCTCATGGAAGAGCTGAACGTGACCCGTGTATATTTCACTGGAAAGTTGCCAGATTTGTCTCCATTGAAATCCTTGAGGGTACTTGATCTTTCATATAATCTCTTTACAGGTCAGTTCCCTATGTCGGTCACCAATCTTACTAATCTTGAGGTCTTGAATTTCAATGAAAATGGCGGTTTCGATTTATGGTATCTGCCGGAGAACATTTCCAGGTTGACAAAACTCGAGTCGATGATATTGACAACATGCATGCTGCAAGGCAAAATTCCGCCCTCAGTAGGAAATATGACTTCTCTGATTGATCTTGAATTGAGTGGAAATTACCTATCAGGCCGAATTCCGACAGAGCTCGGCCAGCTGAAGAATTTGCGGCAGCTTGAGCTCTACTATAACCAACTTGAAGGAGAAATACCGGAGGAACTTGGAAATCTAACTGCACTCATAGACTTAGACATGTCTGTCAACAAGTTCATAGGCGAAATTCCACACTCCATTTTTCTCCTTCCCAATCTTCAATTCTTGCAGCTTTACAACAACAGTCTCTCGGGAGAAATTCCAGCCACTATCACAAACTCGACCACTTTGCACACGTTATCCCTTTACGACAATCTCTTGACGGGGGAAGTCCCACAGAGTCTTGGCACGTCGTCAGCCATCATTGGATTGGACTTGTCGGAAAACCAGCTGTCCGGAAATCTGCCGGAGGGGTTGTGCAGTGGTGGCAAACTGATGTATCTCCTTGTCCTACAGAACATGTTTTCTGGAGAACTGCCTGAAAGTTATGCAAAATGCAAGTCTCTTATCCGGTTTCGAGTTAGTAATAATAATTTGGAAGGGAAAATACCAGAAGGGATTCTAGCTCTTCCTCATGCATCAATTATTGATGTGGGATACAATCATTTAACAGGCTCTATCCCCTCAACCATTCAAAGTGCTAAGAATTTATCAGAGCTGTTCGTGCAGGGCAACAGGATTTCTGGCGTTATACCTTCTCAAATCTCTCTAGCAGTCAATTTAGTGAAAATTGATCTCAGCAACAATCTCCTGACTGGTCCCATACCTTCTGAAATTGGCAATCTAAGAAGGCTGAATTTGTTGTTACTGCAAGGTAACAAAATAAACTCTTCCATCCCGGAATCGTTTTCTTCACTTAAATCTCTTAACGTTCTTGATCTTTCGAGCAATCTCTTGATGGGTAGTATCCCAGAAAGCCTCTCTGAATTGTTACCTAATTCGTTGAACTTTTCGAACAATCTACTTTCTGGTCCTATTCCTCTCTCATTCGTAAAGGGAGGATTGTTAGAAAGTTTTTCAGGCAATCCAGGCCTCTGCATACCTGTTGATCTTGATTTGTCCGACCCAAGTTTCTCTCATTGTACTCGAGCTTATAACAAAAAGAAAATAAACTGTATTTGGGTGATAGGAATTTCGGTAGGAATTGTTATTGTAGGTATCGTTCTGTTTCTGAAACGATGGCTTAGTAAAGAAAGGAGGATGATGGACCTCAATGATACCTTATCCTCAGTTTACTCGTATGATGTTAAAAGCTTCCATCCAATGTGTTTTGATCAGCGTGAGATCATTGAATCCCTCGATGATAAAAACATAGTCGGATGTGGAGGATCAGGATCAGTATACAAAATCGAGTTGAAGAATGGAGGAGTTGTTGCTGTTAAGAAGTTGATGAGTCGAAAATCAAAAGATTCTTCACTGGAGGATCAATTGATTATGGACAAGGAGTTGAAAACTGAAGTTGAAACTCTAGGAAGCATAAGGCACAAGAACATTGTCAAGTTGTATTGTTATTTCTCGAGTTTGGACTGCAGTTTGCTGGTTTATGAGTACATGCCTAATGGAAACCTTTGGGATGCAATCCATAAAGGAAAAATTGTTTTGGATTGGCCTATTCGACATCAGATTGCGCTTGGGATAGGGCAGGGATTGGCGTACCTGCACCATGATCTGATTCGACCAATAATTCACAGAGACATCAAGTCGACCAACATCCTACTCGATATCAATTATCAGGCCAAGGTTGCAGACTTCGGAATTGCTAAGGTTTTGCAAGCAAGGGGATCAAAAGATTCTACCACAACTGTTATTGCAGGGACATACGGTTACTTGGCACCAGGTAATTCACCTAATACAATTTAGCTTATAATTAATTTTATATGTTACTTATTTTAATGATTTCCTCTCATTTTGAACTAGCAATTTTTAAAATATCCTTTTAGGTTCCATTGTTTCTCTAATTTTGTTTATTTACTTATGATAGAATACGCATATTCTTCCAAGGCCACAACCAAGTGTGACGTGTACAGTTTCGGGGTTGTACTAATGGAATTAATAACGGGGAAGAAGCCGGTAGAGGCAGAGTTCGGAGAAAATAAGAATATTATATACTGGGTTTCGACCAAAGTGGAGACTAAAGAAGGTACGATGGAGATTTTAGACAAAAGGGTATCTGAATCATTCAAGGACAAGATGATTAAGGTACTTCGTATTGCAATACGTTGCACGTGTCAAATACCAACACTCCGTCCAACAATGAATGAAGTCGTTCAATTGCTTCATGAGGCTGACCCTTGTAGATTTGATTGTTGCAAGTCACCAAACAAGTCCAAAGAAACGGAAAATAAGGTCGTAGAGTAACGAGGGAGAACTAGTACTACACAAATAATCGCTTATTTTGTCCAACAAAATAAGCTACTGCTTACGGGTTATAGTCATTTATTAGGCAATAGTACGTAGATTCTATCTTGCTTTTATTTTTTCTTTTTCTTTTTCATTTTAGCCTATTGTGAATATACAGGAAATTTGATAAACATATAAATGCTTTATTACAACGCATAGCATCTATATTTTCATTTGATCCACGAAGGGAAATAATTCTTTAGCCTTTTTGAAAATATTATTTGTTCTTATCCTCTTTATTTCATGGGTGTAATCCAATTAAAAAGAAGGTTTCAATGAAAAGGAAAATATGTTAGGTTCTGATTCAAAGGGACTTCTTTTTGAGCACGAAAGGGGTTCTTGATTCTGCATTTAAATTTTGAATATGAATTGTGGAGGGTCCTATTTTAGGCTTATTTGATATACTTTGGAAAAGCAATGAAAATGGGGTTGATGGGCATCTTTGTCTCCATTCACTTTGAGCTGGGGACGCTATAAAAGGCTTCTTTTCATCCAAGTGCGTGTTAAGCTAAGCTCTAAAAAATTATTTTTTTGTAATAATTTATTTGTTTAAAAAGTAACATTTATCTTGTTGTCAAATAAATAAGTTTTTTTTTTATGTAAGGAAAATACTGACATTATATAAGATAAACATCTTGTTGGACTCGTTGTTTGGAACTGCATTTTTACAAAGAAACATTAAAAAAAGGGAAAAAAATCCTCATGGATTTTCCCGTAATAATATATAATTGCACTAAAAAATTACCTCATCGTGTCATATATTTTTCTATAATCATGTTAACATTTCTGTTGATTTAATAGATAGAGATCGACAAAGTGCTTAAATTTAGTAGATAGAGATAGATCAAAGTGAAAAACGAAGTTAAAGTGACTAAAATAGTGTGTTTAACCCCTATTTTCTTCTAGATAGTTTTAGAATACTAAAAAGGAATCAAGCTTGTTTCACCGTAGGTAGTGTGTTTTGAATTTCTTCCTTCAATGAGTACATAATATTCTTAATTTATTTCTCTGTGTTTTGAGGAATTATGTTATAAAGAAAACACACTTATGGATCAACTTGCAATTAAAAATAAAATATTAAAAAAATAATTTCCACAACAAATCATATCAAAACCAACAAAAAAACACGCATAAATGTGTGCAACAATGTTCCTTTCTTTTTTTCTTTTTTGTGAGTGAATATTTACTATGTCAAGTGGTGGGGTGGGATTCATCTTAAAAGAATGAGATTCATCTAAACAACATATCTTTTGCAATGGTGGAGAGTCCATCAATAAAGAAAAGTAAAGAACCATTCATCAATAATTCAATGGAATACTTCTTTGCCCAAAAAATTGACTCATTATATTTGAATTTTTGGCAATAATAATTAAAAATTTCTATAAATGCAGTCAATGCTCATATAAGTGTTCTTATTGTACCAACATGATGTAACAGAAAGGAACTTCGTGTAAGTGTTATGCCTTACGTCCAATCAACTTTGGACATAAACACTTTTAATATATATAATCGATGGATATTTATGGAAAGATCTATTATTTAATTGAATTAATATTCTAATAAATTAATTAATAGAATTTTTTAAATTCAAATCTTGATAATTTGTAATCACAAGAAATTGTGATTGTGATTTACAAATTGCATATGACTGAATTTTAAATCTTTTGTGGTCGTATATAATAACGAGATACGGATATTAATATTACGGATAAACCATCAAGTATACATTTCTTACATGCGAAGTAAGTATTGACATATGATTCAATATATTTCCACTTATTTTTTATTATAACAAACAATATACTTATATTTCTAACAAGTCTTGCTTATTGCGTTTTTCATGAATAAATCTTCTTAAGCATTTAAAAGCTCAAATCGTCACCTGTTGAAGAACAAGCAATCAAAAGAGACTCGAAGAAAACAAGAACTTTGAAAATTAGAGTCTAGAAGTTGTTTATAGAAACTACAATTTATATGTAAAGGTATTAACTCATCGATTTTTAACAAGTGCATAAAGCTCAAACTATTTGTCATAATTTATCACTTGCATAAAAAAAATTTTTGATATAAAAATGATTTTGGAAAAATAAATATTTTGATATAGAAAATTAAATTTCAAAATCTATATACTTCGGTCGACCAAAGTATAAATCGGTTGACCAATTGAACAACTAAAGTATAAATCGGTCGACCGATTGATCAACTGAAGTGTCAGTCGAAACGTCAACGGTTTGAATTTTACAACGTTTATATTCACACTTCAGTTGACCGAAATTGATCAACCGAAACTTCTCGATTTTCAATCTTTTGATCTGTAAATAACCATCTCTTTTGCATTCAATTCTAACAACTTACAAGAGCAATTAAGAGAATATATTTATTAAAAATTGTTGAGCTCACTTGATTATATATTCTATCTCATTCACTAAAAAGAATATCTTGATTGATAAAACTAGTTTCATCTATTTAATCAAGAATTCTATTTTGTAAGAAACCTTCTCAATCTCATTTCAATTCTAGATAAATATTTTTTTTTACTAACTAATATTGAAGTGTAAATCTCTATTCATACTTAACTTATATTATTTGTTAAAAGAGATCATTGGTTGAAAACTTTGATACAAGATACAAATTATTTCATTATTCATTATTCATCAAAGTTTACAACATAAACGCTTGAACTTTATTTTTTGCTATTTATTAAGGTATTATCATAACTCTCTAAATACTTGACTTCATTATATCATTTGTTAAGAGAGTTCTTTCAATTGTAAAAATATCATTTATATTTTGGTGGTTTCGAGAGCCTTTTGAAAACTCGATTGTTGTTAAGGATAGATGTTCCTTATTATAAGTCTTTTAAAGGATAAGTGCTCATTATTATAAGNATTTGATCTTACTCGTGACGGAGTGCTTGATAACGGAGACGTAGAACACATTGTGTATCGAACCCCATTAAATTCGCTTGTCTTCTTTACATTGTTGTACTTTACTTTAAATTTCTATTTGCATTGTGCTATATCTACTTAAGTGACAATACTTAAATTAAGTTATCGAATTTACATATTTACTTCTCTTATTACACTTTTCATTTATATCTTATGTATTAAATAATTTTGAGATTAATTGTCGAAAAAGTTTCAAAAATCAATTCACCCCCCTCTTGGTTAGTTATTCTTGGGTTAAAAATTGGTATCAGAGCAAGGTATTCAATTTTAAAGATTTCACAATCTTGAATAATGGTTAACCACATTTTTTAAAAATCCCGAGGGGTGTTCTACAAATCTTCATCCTTTATTTGATGGTACTCATTATAACTATTGGAAGACTATGATGGCGATATTTATTCAATCAATAGATTATAATATTTGGGAAGTTATTGAATTTGGTCCTTATGTGTCTTAAAATGTTATTAAAGATGATGGTAAATCGGATCAAATAATTTCTAAACCTAGAGATGAATATAAGGAGAGAGGATAAAAGAAAATTGTCATTAAATGGTAGAGCCAAAAATTTACTCTATTGTACATTAGATATAAATGAATTTAATCATATTAGTACATGTGATTCCACTTATGATATTTGGTATGCTTTATAAATTACTCATGTTGGAACTAGTAAAGTAAAAAAAAAAAAAACTACGATAAATCTTTTAATTAAAGATTTTGAAAATTTCTTAATGAAAGAGAGTGAACCTATTGTTGACATGATTATTTGCTTCATCGATATTGTTAATAGACTCAAAGACTTTGATCGTAAACTTACTAATAGTGAGCTTGTAAGTAAAATGTTTAGATCGCTCTAAGAAAAATTGAGTTCATTGAGAATGTTGATAGAAAACACCAAAAATATCAACACATATCTATTGGAAGAGCTATATGGGACATTGATGATATATGAGCTAAATCAAACTGAGACAAAGGAGAAAACATTGAAAAACAAAGAAGAGGAAAGACGTCAAATTGCATTAAAATCCATAATCGATAGAGGCACTTCAAACAAAAATACGAATGATGAAGAACTTGATTATCTAGTTCTTCTTATTAAGAAAAAGAAAAGTTTTGCAAAAAATCATCGACTCAAGAAGAAAATGGCGAAGGGAAGAATGGATTTATCAAAAAGAAAGCATTTCAGTCAATATGTGATGAGAGTAATGATGATGACCATGAAAAATGTGGAAGTCAAGAGGAAATTGCCAACATGTGCTTCATGGCTATTGATGATGAGGTAAATTCGAATGAAAATTGTTCATATGATGAATTATCTACCTCTTATGATGAAAATTTTGAAAAAAATTGCTTTCAAACATTCTACTCTCAAAAAGAAAAAAAATTTATTGGAAAAAGAAGTAAAGAAACTTTTGGAAACTCAAAATGATTTTGAAAAAGAATAAATCAATTATGATTCTTCAATTAAGGAAAATTCCTCTTTACAAGAAATTTTTTTAGATTTGACTCAAATTGTTCACAAATTTACTCAAAACAAGAAATTTTTTGATTTAATACTTGGTGAACAAAAACGTGTATTTGATATAGGAAGAATTAGATATAAATCATTTTTTAGAACAAAAGTTTCTTAAAAATTTCTTTGTTAAAACTTCCACTTCTCCTATTTCAAATGTTCATGTAATTTTTGCAATAAAAATAGACAAGTAACTTTTTATTATTCTATCAAGAAGATATTACATTTTGAAAACAACTATAGGTTGATTCAAAAATCCACTAACACAAACTATCAATGACTCAAGGATGTATGAATACCAAAGACCAAAAATTGAATTATTTTTGTATGTATCAATAAAATTAGAAAGCAAATGAACTTTGGATAGTGGATTCTCAAAACACATTACTGGAAATAAAGCTTTATTGTCAAGTTTCAAAATGTAACGATCATGATACTTTTGGAGATAATACGAAAGAAAAAATTATTGACATTGAAATTATTGGATCGAAAATTCCTTTCGAACAAATGACTATTCAAGACCAAAATAAGGAAGATCCAAAAAATGAACACTCCTATGAGCTCATCAATCAAAATGGACAAAGATGATCAAAGTACTTCCATAAACATAACAAAATATTGAGATATGATAGGATCTTTTTTTCTTAACCGCAAGTAGACTCGATATTATGTTTGGTGTGTGATTATGTGTTTGATCTCAACCCAATTCTCAAGAATCACATCTTAGTGCCTGCCATAAAACGAATTTTAGACATCTGAGTGACATTAAGACATTACATCTATGATATTCTAAAGGTACCCAAAATGAGGTTATTGTATTCGAATTTGTAAATACGAAGNCACTAAGACGTTACATATATGATATTCTAAAGGTACCCAAAAGGAGGTAATTATATTCGAATTTGTAAATACGAAGAATCAATTAATCAATATTCTTACTAAACCTCTAACATTTGATTAGATTTTCATATATTAGAAGTAGTTTGGGTATTATCGATGAATTTGATATTTGTGGCTAAAATTGTCTTACATGCATGATCAAACCACATTTACATTACTTTTTCAGAGTTTCGATCGACCAATTGATCGACCGAAGTGACCGAAGTCCTCCTTTCGGTCGACCATCAGTCAACCGAAACACACTGCAGCTTCCAGTCTGAAAATCCTGCAGAGTTTCAGTCGACCAAAATCAGTCCGGTTGACCGAAATTGTCGCGATTCAGCTATTTTAAATCTCAAATTTTATCCCCAAATCAACACTTGAACCCCAAATTCGCAATTTTCTCTCCTTCTTCTCTCTTCAAATCAAGCAAATCTTACCATTTTCATTCCAAGAACTTCAAAATTTCTTAAATCACTTACCCACTTCAAACATTTTTGAAAGATATGCTAACCAAGAAAAGAAAACTTTCGGAGTTTGAAACTATGGCGCTAATAGAGGAAAACAGTGCAAGACTGCAAAATAAATTATCTCCAAAACTGAAAGATCCAAGGAATTTTACTTTACCAATTTCAATTGAAAGTTCTTGTTCTTTTAATGCTTTGTGTGACACATGTGCTAATGTAAATCTAACGACATGTTATGTTTATAGGAAAATAAGATTGGATGAAGTCAAATCAAAGTGAATAACGCTATAAATTGCTGATGGAACAACTAGATATCCACGAGGCAAGGTAGAAACGTATTTCATAAAAGTGAGAATTTCATTATGTTGGACATAGAAGAAGATCGAGACATTACATTTATGTTGGGGCCGACCATTCTTAGCTATGGGTCTAACTCTATTCAATATGGAGAAGTATGAGCAAATATTGAAGTTGAAGGACAAACAAGAAATATTCAACATGTATGCCCCATTTAAGCAACCATCCAACTTCAAAGATTATTGTAGAATTGATGAATAAGAATCTCTTGATCAACGAAGATATTCGAATCGAAAAGAAATTGATGGAGTAATAAGGCTCTCAAAGATAAAAACAAAAATTGCAAAATTTGGTGAGTACTTTGACTTCTTTCCTCATTCAATTGACCCCCAGCATTCTCGAAATTTCATTGTGAGGTCCGATAAAACTTTTGAGTATTTTCACTTTAATTTCCAAACTTTGGATCTCTTACAATTGAGTCCTTTTTTAAATCTTTTTTTTTCCAATTCTACTATTTATGTCGATTTGTACCTAAAAAATACAATACGCATAGAATTAAGTTATAATTCATCAAATTAAACAATAAATAATCTAATTAAAAGGTCCAAATAAGTTTATAAAATACACTTATCAATAGGATTGCAATACACTTGTATATGATGTAATTTGTTTGCATTTCGTTGAAACAGTAGTCAACATTTGGATAACATCGACATGCATATGCAGTTAAACGTGAATCCTTGCACTTCAGCTCCATGTAGAATTTTAGAGAACTTTCATTATTTATTCTGATCGGAGCCATTTCTACGTCCACAACATGCTCAGTCTTCGCACATATCTTTCTTTTGTCAAGCTGTAATTCATTTGTTATCATCTCAACAAAGTCCATATATTTGCAGAAAATGGAAGGAGAAGACCAATTGTATGTGCTCCGTTCTTCACAAAAACATTCAACGAATCCATTTTTGTATGTATTATTTTTGGACTGTAGAAATGTCACGCGGCTATACAATGAAATCAAATTAATGTAATATAATAATGATTTAAATCCGATTGCATAATCATACATCACATGAACAAATGAAAAAAAAAATGAATTTTACAATATTCGAACACGTGCGAAAACAGATTCTTGCTATTGGAAACATAAATTTATGGAATATTCTTCATTATACATGTAGAGTGATATCGTATTTCCAAAATATAACAGGTTTGTTATACATATTTCATCAAATCCAACGAGTTCAAGGTTTGATTCCAAATGAACTAGAAATTCGCAACATGATTTATATTTACAAATGATGTAATACACTAATGAATACACCAATTTCATTACATTTCAATTATATGATTTAGTTGGTCTATGCAAACATAATTTCGAAATTAAATCAAAATATTTCTTACCGTTCGATGATGAAACATCTTCGACAGTTGCAGAGGTTGAAATATCCGAATGTGAGCTTCCAATCCGATTAAATTTGGTTTGTTTCCAACCTTAAATGTGAGGTCCATCTGATTTGGAAAAAGCATTAATGATAATCGTAATGTTTGTCCTTCTTTTACATTTTCAGTTACAAAGAGGTGAATTTGGCCTTAATTTTAGAAGGTAGCACATATATGAATTTTTTCAAAGTTAGTTCTATTCGTCCTTCTCCACAATGCTGGCCTAATTATCAGCCCATGCCACACTAGATGGACTGATACGGCCCAATTTCATTGGATCTGATTCAATAATGGAATCTGCCCATCAAGACGGTCCCCAGCAAGTCAATGTGCTTGGCTATGTCGCCTCTGCAAGTTTTGTGCTAGGGTTGACAATGTAGGCAAAGCAATTATTAACACACGAACATAGTATTCCTTCATTTTAAATTCCTAAAATTATTAATATTAGTGTGATTTCACAATAACCACCTCAAAATTGGATAATTTGAGTGTGAAGTCGTCAAATCTACTTGACCATGCCGTGAATTCTTAGCTAAAGATTCTATTAAAATGTGCCAAATAGTCCAAAGTAGAGGTGATTTGATGTGTTGAAGCATGACATAAACACCACTTAGTCTCTCACATTCGTGTCGTTAGCTAGTCCATCTCTATAGCGGAGTCATGTCAGGCCCGATTCTAAAGATCCACAACCCAAAGAAATGTGGAAATTACATAAAAACAGGTGAATAAAGATCTAATTTCATAAATCAGTGTTGAAGTTTATTTTTTCAATTTTCAGTTTTTTATCAATTTAATTAAATATTAAATCTTTTAACTAATTGACGCATGTATCCCGTAAATTTAGTGTTCAAATTTGATAATCCTAACTTCCATTTTCTTTCAAATCTTATTTTTTTCTCAAGCATTATCTCATTTCCACATTCTTCACACCCAATCTCCACCATTTTTCCAAAATCAACTGTCATAAATCTCCAAAGTCAACATCCGGTGCATTCCATTTTGTCTACAGTGTGAGAGCATTTCCATCCGATAGCGAATAGTAATGGCGAAAATGAAGGCTGAAAATAAAGGGAAGAAGACAGTGCAATTGCCGGGTAGAACAAATAAAAGGAAGACAATGGAAAGTCCCAAGAAAACGCCGACAACAAGGCAAAAATCGTATGGGTCAAGTGAAAAACAGTTTGGGAAGAAGGTATTTTCATTTTTTTTTTTTGTTCGTTTATTTCATTTGTGACCTTTTGTTTGTTTGAGAAGTAGTATTGAAGGAAATGTGTTAGGGTTTCTATTTTGGAAGTGTAGTTACAATATATACACAATTGGAAGTGTAGTCATAATCAATTGGAAGTGTAGTTATAATCTATTTTGGAAGTAGTATTAATCTATCATAGTGATGGCTGATTCAGAAGTACAGATCCAGAAATAATTTAAGCAATGCCATAAATCATTGTGTTATACAATACTCTTATTAACTAAGCACGTAATTAAATGCATGTGTATGAGAATAATCTCTTATAGGTACCTTCATCTTGTAGAGGATTTCCTTGCCAGTCATATTTCTAAACGTGAATACAATTTATACACTAAAATGTGAGATTGAAGAATGCCCAATGAAATAGTGCTAGAGAGATTGAGAATCAAACCAAAATGCTGCGATGAGAAGGAGAAATGGATAGAGAGATGTGGATGGGGTTGCAATGTGTATCGAAAGAAATTACATCTTCTCTAGAGTGGACACGTCCCGATCTCCCTGTCTTTCATCCACTCCTAAGAATCCAAATCTTCAGCTTCAAGTTATAATACATGGAAGAAGAATATGTAATCTATAATTTAATATTTTTTGTGGAATTTCAAATTTTAAATGTTACAATATGGGAAAATATGATTTTTTTTTTTTTGTGTTGGAAAATTGTGGAAGATGTTCACTATTTTTCAATGTTACAAATGTTTCTTTGTTGTGTTTTAAATTAAATTGTGTTGGTAAATTCAGAGGAAGATGGATGACTTATGAAAAATCTGAAACTAAGCATATTCTTGTGACCTGATAGTTGATTCTATGTGTTATTTGTTCGAAGATATGCAAAATGACCTTCTGGAATTTTGTGGAATTTAATACTCCATTATACACACAATGTATAATGAATCTGTGACCTACTTCTCACATGTCATTGGATATATAATGGAGATTATAATGAGTTTGTGACCCAATTACATCACATGATATACGCTTATACGTTTATGTGACCTGATTGTATCCTATAATTTGTGGATGTAACGTTAAATGGCACAAGTATACATGTATATGTGACATCTTTTAAATTTTATCTCATACTTTATATGTCGGTGTCATGATTTCGTAATTTTTTTTCCAATATGTGATATATTTGAAAATAATTCTATGTGAATCGTTTTAGTGTCTACCATTATTTGCATCTGTGAGCACTTATCTTATTTGAAAATCATTTGATTATGTTCCATACCTAATAAATTATGATATGTTATTTTTTAGGCATGATTACGGGATCTTCACAATCAAATAAATATACTGAGTATTTGCTACATGACGATAAGGATTCTCTGTCGATTAAATTTGACGCATGGAGAACTAGGCTAGACATAGTGTCACGACTGTATAAATATCGGGGCATATAAAAGCCGACAAAGACGGGAAAGCATAAAAAAGGGGAGGAAATTGTTATTGAGTAATTGCTAGAAATGTATTTTAAATTCAAAATGATGAACAAATTTTGTAAAGTTTCTGAATGTTGGCTCTTTTTTATTTCTTTTGCTGTAGTTTTTGTGAATAGAATTAGTTGTACATTGAACATTGGATAATTGTTTACATCAATATTCGATTAATTTTGGTGTCATTTTCATTTGAGCGGGTCTGTGTTTGATGATCTAGCTTTGGTCACAGATTGTTGAGATGTCAAATGACTGTTGTCAATATTTAATCAATTGAATAATTATATTTATATATACAGGTCACAGTTTGTAATATATGCTTGCCATTAGGTCTCATATCATACTAGTTACGTACTAAGCAGGTCATAGGGGATACTACAAGTCACATAATATTATATCAGGTCACAGATAACGTAATAGTTCACTGATTGTGGTCATGTAGTCAATGTGTTACATACTAGGCAGGTCACAGGGGATACTACAAGTCACATAATATTATATCAGGTCACAGATAACGCAATAGTTCACTTATTGTGGTCATATGGTCACAGATACCTACACAGGTTTTTGAAATATTTGCACTCATTCTGCAAAAGTCACAAACTATAATTAAAAATTATTTAGGTTATTGGGTCACATTTCCATAAATATTAACCTAAACTTTTTTATTGTATAATTAATAGTGCATAGGTCACACAATTAGTGTGAACAGGTCACAATTAATTGTATATGTCACATATTGCAATCTGATGGTCACAGTTGATATTATGCATCATTATCTCTCCACAGCCCACATAATCTTAATGTATAATTGTTATTTCAATGAATATTTCATGTACATTAAAATGATATATTAATTGATACGTACAACCAATTCATGAAATGTTAAATAATATCTGAAATTGTTATGTCTGCCGTCTAAGTGTGTCATCAACTGATTTGCTATTCGTGAGTGTTTTTCCTTGCTTCAATTTGGCTTATTGGAACCAAGCTACTGCATCTTCTACGGTTATAACCATGTCCTCCACAACGTCCACATTTCACAATTAGGTTTCCATCACTAGATGACCTTCTCCTCTTTTCAGCGGGTCTACTAGAACTCCTCTTTTGATAAGGAGCTAATACAATTGTGTGTTGTAATTCTACAGGCATGGTCCATTCAGCTGGATCTCTAACTGGAATCACGAAGTCTTGGTATGCATTCATGTATCCCTCTTTTGTATAATAATAAGAACAATAGTTATAAGGATCTCTTTTAGTATGTGCAATCACAGCTAGTGCATGTGGACATGGAAACAGATCAACTTGAAACATCATGCATGTGTATGAACGTTGATTTATATCTACAACAAAAGACGAGTATTCAACTTTGACGAAAAATATGGACCGGTTCACAGGTAATACCTATAAGAAATGTTAAAAACCATACATATTTGAAGTCAAATAAATATATTTCAGGTTAAAGTAAAATAGTTTGAGTCACATAACATAATTTTCAGGTCGCAATTATATAATTCATTAATCAAAATAAAAAAAAGTTACCCTCAAGTTCCTCAATGCTCATTTTCCTTATAAGTTGCTCGTAATTGGTTATCAATGTAATGAACGTCACAGATTTTATTGATTATGCATAGAAATGTTTTCAATTCACAACACAAATTTATGAAAACATATTACAACAGTAAAAGTCGATCTGGCAGCATGACATACCAATGACAACGGGTATTCTCGACACCGGCAATGGAAATGTGTTTTTTCAATTTTTAGCCACAGATTGGAACCTTCAATTGAAACTTCTACCCACTACGTACAGAAATTGAACTGTGACCGGAGATGATGACCTTCGAATTGTAACTGGAAATCTCGATTCTACTGTAGATAATTATCAACGGGAAAGAACTCCATGGGCCGAAGCTGAATTTGTATTTTAGGGAGATGATTTCGTATTTTAGGGAGTCCATGTATAGAAAGTAATTGCACGCTTGATTTTAACCTGACTTTTGAAAATTGAAAACGTTTGATCTGAAAAATGATTTGTGCATACTTAATCTCTGATTTATGATTTTTTATCCCCAAAGAAATTAAAAATAAATCCGTCATTTTACTTTAAAAATTTATAAATATGGTGGTTCAAAAGGGCTGACCTAAACCAGCTAAAGCGATTACTTAATATGATCTACCTCAAAATCAAATTACGTCGAGCTAACAAGATTTTATGCACACTTATACCCAACCCCGTAATCGATCCTTGACCAAAAGTTTCGATTAAAACAATATTGTCGGCCAACTAATAATATTATACCATTTGACATCAAATAGCATATGTCGCCGCAACCAAGGGGGAAGAAGATAGTCTTTGTCGGGCTACATGTTAGCCATATTCGTGCAATCCTTATCTTAGGCCGTTTGAGGTTTATTCATTTCTTGTTGTCTATACATGTTGAATGAGTCTTTAGGTAAATTTCTTCTGCGATCACTGAGTTTTCAGCAAAAATTCAATTGAATTACTAAAGTTTACTTTGGTTCAATTGGATTACTCAACTTTAGTTTTAATTTTCACGACTATACCACGTGTCATCTACCAAATTAATGAAACTTGCTTTAATTGACAATCATAACACAGAATTTTTCACATAATTACTATGTGACATTCTAATCAGTCATCTTGGCATATCATAAAAGTGTTATATAAGAATAAAAATGCCCTTTTTTAGTCTAAAAATACTTTCGTAAACTTTATTTTGCTATTTCTTTTCTAGAATGACATGTAGCAATTGCATTGAAGATTAGTTATAATTTAATTGCCAACTAAGCAATTTAGTCAATTTGGAGACGATAGATGATGCCGTGTGATAGAGTGATGAAATTTAAAACTAAATTGAATTTCAGTGACCTGATTAAAATAAATTAAAATTTAATAACCCAATGAAGATGTCACTAAAAGTTTAGTGACGGCATGTAAATCTACCCCGTCTTTATTATTATATGAAGATGGGCCTTCTTTTAATGTCTTATTGTATATATTCTGTGACGTTTAAGGCACAATATTTATTCGTCTGTCACTTTTGGAGGCAATCAATTAACATTTATGGATCATTTATTAATTTTCCATTTAATTAATCACTATCCAACTACCATTATGTATTTTAATGCTTTTGTCATTTCAAGGATTTTTTTTTTTTTTTTATCTATTTTGTTTCTTCCTTTGTTAAGTTCTTGCATTATTTTGAATTAACTAGTCAAATAAATTATACATTGAGGAACAAATTTAAAGAGAAAAGAAAGTATTTCGCATGAAAATCGTTAATAATTAAAAGAAGGTTCAGACAATTGTATAAAGAACAAATCTTTTGAGACAAAGTCTCAACAAGGGATGCTCTATTTATGAAGATTACAATTTACAAGAAGCAAAATGCCTTCAAGAAGTAAAAGCACACAAAGTAATTGAAAGTTGACAGGAAGAACTAAAAGAAATGAAATTACATAATTCTCCGTTTGAGAGTGATTGATTCGGGATACTTCCTTCTATGTCTTATTTTCTCTTTTATACTTCTTTGACAGTTTTTCTTGTAGAAGCGTTCAAAAACTGCTTGTCGCCCTATAACTACCCATTTTCTTCATAATGGCTGACGTGTCAAGGAACCACTGTTTTTTAACTGCTGTCATTACTCCCCTCTTTTAACTGCTTGCAGCCGAGATTCTTGGATCATGGAATATGATAAGATTGCCCATTAACTATTTCAATAACTATCGCTTTAAATGACAACTAGACGATATATTCGCTCAGATCTTGGGCATCTCAAAGGTTGGGGCGAGAATGGGACCGTCGCTCTGAGGGATAATAAGGCACTTCATTCGCTCAGATCATGGGCGTCTTGCAGGCTTGGACGATAATGGACCTCCGCTATATTTTACAAGGTCTCATTTGGGCACATCCCTCAAATTTTCTAACTGGGCTCCATTTCTTGGACCATTTAATTGGGCCTCATTTTTGTATGTCAACAATTACCCCCAATATAGCAAAATTAATCAATTATTAATATTATGCCATATGGCAAAATTAATATCAATTATTAATATTATGTCATATTCCTCCTTTATATTTTTCACGATGCTTGAAATCCCAAAACGTGCAGAGAATCCCAATCATTAATTTCGTTTGGCGATGACCCTCTATGTTCTGAAAAGTGTAATATCACGTAACTCCTATAAACCAAAGAACACACCACTTTATCTCGCCATTATACCCACGTCTTGCATCCCTACCTATAAAGACAACTGTTCATCTTCTTACTTCTTTGCTACGCTTCTCGAAAAACCTTCACGAAGACTTCAATTTGTAGTAAATGGCGACTTCACAAAGTTCTTCCGACAACTCCCTTAGTTTCGAAGATTTCCAAGAACTTCTCACCAAACCGTATATAACCTCAATTTCCCTTTCACAAGTCAATCCTGATCTCAATGATTTTTATTTGTGCCCGTCTTTTAATAACGCTGATTCTGTGGGGCAAGCTGCGGTGGGCCAGTTGTTCTCTTGCACTCAAGACCCTCCTTTTCTAAATCCCTTTCCACTAAAGCCAATCCGTGAAAGAGGTATTCGTACTTGGCCCAAAATTGATACTACTTTTCGTCTTTGGCATGCACGTATGACAAATCATAGCCCTACCAAGGCGATTTTTTATCGTACTAGGATTTCAAATTTACTAGAAATCTCTCTCCGCCCCCCAATATATGACCCTGTGCTTTTCTCCATCGCTTTGAGTTTTTGGTCTTCTGAGTACAATACTTTTATCTTCCCACTAGGGCCAATATCCATTACTCTGAGGGGGCGTTGGAGCCTTAATTAATCTTCCGCCCCTGGGCGATACCATTTTTTCCGACATTTTGGTTAATGCTGCTGCCCCAAAATTTGACAAGAAACTTACTGATTCCTATTCGGGCATGCAAGAGTTTTATAATTATTCTAGCGCTGAACCTTCTCAAGCTGAGCGTGTTGCCTTTCTTCAGGTTTGGCTTTGTAAATACTTTCTTTGTGTACCCAGCATGAAACCTTCTATGAGTTATTTGCCCATAATATATGAATTAGAGCGTGGTAGGTCTTTAAATCTCTGTTTATTATTCTTAGTTGCCTTTTATAGAGACATAACTTCCCTTCAATCCCAATTGAGGAATGATGCATTTCCTACTGGCAGTGGGCCTCTTTGTCTCGCTCAATTGTGGTTGAGAGCATATTTTCCACAACTTGGTACTCCATCATCTCTTCCTCGATCGGTCAGTTGTTATGGGCTATTCATCCATCAATTGAGCCATGTTAATATGTCCAATAGGGACGTTTTCACATTCTTTTATAATTTGAATTCAATCCCTTCCTTTTTTTTTCCTTTCTCTGCTCACCAAGTTCCCATTTATGTGCAACCTCCTTCTACCATGACTGATGTGAGTACCTTTTTGCCAATTTGGAATCAATTGTTTATTGGGAAATAATTGTTCCATGACATCCTGACTGGAACAAATGCCAAGGCAGGGGTCGAGATATATACTCCCAATTTGTTGCTCACCAGCTTGGGTTTGGTCAAACGTAGCTTGTTCCTCCCTATTTTTCCAAGAGCTTGACAAAGTGTTTTCATACCATAAATAAAATAAAGGCACAGGCCATTGATGGCCGTAATACTCTTTTGACAAATGGTTTCTCCTTAGACCCTTTCAACCCCCACTCTTGCCATTCATCCTCTTTTTGGACAAATCTGGCCGTCTGTGAAACGTAGGCTATTCACAACTGATGCTAACCGTGCCTTCCACCTGCTGGAACGACCAGAGACTTCCTCTACTTCTCCTATTCCTGCCATTCCTGTATCTATCAGAAATCCCAATTCTCTTTCGAAATTGCCATCTGCTTATGTTAAACTTCCTGCTCTTCCATGTAGTTTCCTACCTGCTCAAGCTAGTACAACTAGAGGTGTTTCCAGCCACAAATGGCCAGCCTCAGCTCCGCCAATTTTGCCCGATGATGGTGATTATGATGATGATGCCCCTCTCATCGTCAGGAGAAATGTATTTAAGTTTGTTTATTCATGAAAAACAATCATCCATATGTTAACGTTTTACCTGAATTTTTCAGGAAAGCTAAACTTCTCCTTCGAAAGCTCTGACTTTAGCAGCCCCTGCTCCACCACCTTCTACTGAAGCTGCATCATCCAAGTCATCTGGCAAAGGAGCTTTGCCTAAGGAGGAAGTTATAGTCCCAAAGTCTTCAATTACACAGCCAATTGGAGAACTGCCACCTTCTCATGCTACTGACCCCCCGCGTGTTGAACCGGAAGGTAATACATATTTTGTGGTCTTTTCCCTTGCTTGTGTTATTAACCTTTAACTCATTGCCACTTGAATCTTGCAGGGATTCCCATGGACTTGCCCATTTTTGTGGCAAAGCCTGCTTGTTCAGACAATATGAAGTCTCTACAAGTGGCTTGGTCAACCATTGATGTGTCCCAACTTTCCAAAGCTGCTGACGAGGTAGCCTTTGTTTTATCTTTCATCTTCACTTCGTTTACTATAATAAAAATACTAAATCTTTGCATTTTTCGTTACAGGACACTGATGCCATCTTGTGCTGCATTCAGGATTTGTTTACTTCTTGGGAATAAGTAAGGACATCTCGTCCCTCTTCAGCCAATCATCCTTCTGCTTCATTTGCTTCATTCTCGGAAGAAAATATGAATGTTCTCAAGCAATCAATGCTTGAATACGTTTCCTTCATGGATATGGATATCAACAAGGCCAGTGCTGCTAGTCAAAGATATAAATTTGAGCTTTTAAGTGCAAAAATGGCTCAAGCACTTGAGCTTCCTTCGCTCAAAATTTCATCTGACTTTAAGCTGACGTTGAAGATTATCCACTCAGAGATAAGCTCTTTGCTAGCCAGGAATTTCGAGTTAAAAATCAAGAGGACTCAGTATATTTATGCTGTAAATGAAAAGGAGTCTTTGCTTCAAGAGATTGAGAAAGCTAAGATCAATCTAAATGAAATCTCCTCTGAAGTTATGGTTGAGGACTCTTTGATGATAAACTTGGCCGCAGAGATGAAGGAACTTCAAGCGAGGATGGACGACTGTAAGGCTAGGTTAGCTGCCAGAAGCATAATGCTTCCTAAGAAGTTGAGCGAACCAGGTCTTTGGTTGAGCATTACGCAAATCTGGAAGTTGACGAAGAGTTTATGACTGAGCTATCTACTGCCACTTCCGAACAGAGAGATGAATGGGAAAAACTCAAGGAACGGATGCGTTTTGCTTGGGGCAAACTGTCTTGATATTGTCTTTGATATGGGAGATATAGGAAATATTTCTTTGATCAATAAAGGTCTTCTTAGCAACTTTTTCACTTATGATCTCCAGAGGGAGTTCTTGATGGGAGCCAATTGCTTGTTGAGAGTGCTTCCTTGACCGTTTGCCCATCATTGCAGCAATGAATTTAGGAAGGCGATGAAGGTCAATCTGTAGTAGTTGATAGAAGAACAATGATAGCATGCTTCCAATTGCGGCTTATAGAACATTTTTTATTTTGTATCTCATGGTTTGTAACAAGTATTTTGATTAATGAAAGATTTTATTTAAACGTATTTTGTTCCTATTTTGGATTGAACATAATCGTCCAACTTTGCCCAGTATCTTTATTTTACTTATGTGAAGAATGTTCTTCTATCTATTCACTTTTCCATAAGGAATGAACATATTTCCATAAATATTTACCATTAATGAATCTCATATGCTTCATGTCATCTAAATCTTTCAAATGGTAAGCTCCATTAGGCAATACGCTCTTCACTTTATATGGTCTTTCCCAATTTGGTGATCATTTACCATACTTTGGACCTTTGCTATCTAAAGGGAGAATCATTTTTCAAATTGAATCATCCATGCTAAAAGACTTGGCTATAACTTTTTTGTTATAGAACTTAGCCATTTTTTTTGTTTTTGAACTTGCAATCTATCTAGGACGTCCAACTTTAATTCGTCAAATTCCAATAAATTTTAGGTTAGTGATTCTGCATGCTCACCATTACTTAAATTATTTTGCAAGCCCACTCTGATCGACTACGCATTGATTTCTATAGGCAACACAACCTCTTGTTCATAAGTAAGTTGAAAATGAGTAACTTTGGTACTTGAACGTGGCGATGTCCTATAAGCCCATAAATCCTTATTCAAGCATTCATGCCAATTTCTGGCATTTTCGTTTATCATTTTCCTTATAACATTTTTCATAATCTTATTAGAAGATTCGGTCTACCCATTAGATTGAGTATAATAAAGGGTGGAGTTTGCTAGTTTAATTCCAAACTTGCTCAAGAATTCCTTCACTTGATCTCCATTCAAGGAAGTTCCGTGATCTATCATTATGGTTTGCGGTCCCAAATCTATAAATAATGTGGTCACGAATAAAGCCTATAATATTTTTCTGAGATATCTCTTTCAAATGTATTGCTTCCATACATTTAGTGAAGAAATCTGTCGCGACTGTTATGAACGTATGTTGCTTGGACTACGGGGGATAAATCATTCCTATCAAATCTATCGCCCAACCTTTAAACGGCTAAGGTTTAATAATGAGTGTCATTTTTCTCGCTGACACTCTTTGTATTGGACCATGTTTTTGGCATGCTAAGCAACTTTTCACGTACTGAACGCATGATTCTCCCATTTTAGGCCAAAAGTATCCACTCCTAACAATTAACCATCTCATTCTCTAGCTAGCCTGATGGGCTCCACATATTCTTTCATGTACTTCACCCATGATTGTTTTGGACTCTTGTAAATTCACACATTTCAATAACACACTATCTGAATATTTCTTGAATAGCTCATCATCTATCAATATGTAATTTAATGAACGTAACTTCATTTTCCTATTACTCTTTTTGCCAGGTTTCTACCGTCCAATCTATTGCATCTCCATGTTGTATGCAATGGTCATCAATCCTTCTCGCCCTCCATTGTATTACGAGCAATATCACCCCATATTCACAAGCGAATTCCAAATTTAGCACCTTTGAATAACCCGAAGCCATTTAGGCTAATTCGTTTGCTAAATCGTTATACATCCTGTTAACGTACTGAAGCTCCACTTAATCAAATTCTTCCAATAATTCTTGGACGATTTCATATTGATTTATGAAAGAATCACTTTGGCATTTGAAATCACCAATCAATTGGTAAATTACTAATTGGGAATCATTCCTAATAATTACACTCTTTACTCCCAATTCTATTAACAGCTCTAGACCTACAATTAATGCTTCATACTCAGCTTGATTGTTGGTACACATCCTATCTAGAGTGAAAGCAAACTTATAATAAACCCCTAAAGGATTTATTCAAACTATTCCTACCCCTGCACCTCTAAAAAATTTTGATCCGTCAAAGTATAAAACCCAAGGTTTTAACTCAAGCGAATCAATTTTCAATTCAACTTCTTTAGGCATGTCAAGCCATAGATGATCGGCCAAAAAGTTAGTCAATGCTTGATTTTTAACTGCTTTTTGGGGTATAAACTGTGTTTCAAACTCCGACAACGCCAAAGTCCAAAAACCTATTCTTTGGTGTAAAATAGGGCGAGAAAACATGTATTTAACTAAATTTACTTTAGAAATTAAATAAACAGTTACGGGCCGTAAATAAGCCCTTAGTTTTGTACATGTGAAATATAAAACCAAACACAGCTTCTCAATAGTAGAGTAATTACATTCATATTTCGCTAACTATCTACTCAAATAGTAAATTGCCATTTTTTCGCCAAATTGATCTTCTTGCGCGACCATTCCAGCTATCGATTCTTGTTCAGCTGATATGTATACTTTCATTGGCCGTCTTTGGATAGATGATACTAACACTGGTGAACTTGATAAATATGTCTTCAGGCTATCAAAAGTTTTTTGATGTTCTTCCTTCCAGACGAACTCGTCCTAATTTTCAGTTTTAAAAGAGGTAAAAAAAGCTTTTGTTCTCCCTGCACAATTAGAGTTAAAATGCCTTAAAAAGTTTACTTAGGTTAGAAACATTTACAACTCCTTCTTGTTATCAGGTGGTTTAGCTTCTAAAATGGCTTTCGCTTTATTTTTATCAAGTTCAATCCCTCTTTCATGCACTGAGAAACCAAGGAAATTCCCTGCATTAACGCCAAATGCACATTTCATAGGATTCAACTTTAGTTTGTATTACCTCATTCGCTCAAATAAACGTCTTAATTGTTCGAAGTGGTCTTCCTCTTTAAGAGATTTAACCACTATGTCATCTACATACACTTCAACAAATTTACCTATCATGAAAAATCAAGTTCATCACTTTTTGATAAGTTGCTTCTGCATTTTTCAGACCGAAGGGCATAACTTTCAATTCAAAGCATCCTAAAGCCCCAGGTCACCTAAAAGCAGTTTTATGTACATCTTCTTCAGTTATGTAAATTTGGTTGTATCTTGAATATCCGTCCATAAAAGAATACATTACATGTTCAGCATTTGAATCTATTAAAGAATCCACCGTAGGCATTGAATATTCATCTTTAGGCGTTGCTAAGTTTAAATTTTTAAAGTCTATGCACACCCTAATACTACCATTTATTTTTTAACACTGGCACAATATTAGATAACCACTCAACATATCTAGTTGTTCTAATAAAGCACATTTTTAACAGTCGTTCTATTTCTTTCTTTAATCCAGGCAATGCATTAGGGGCAAAACGTCTAGGAGGTTGTTTATGAGATTTAAAGTTTGGCTTAGTTGGTAACATATGCTCTAACCAAACTTTTATCTAGGCCAGATATGTGTTCATATTCCCAAGCAAAATAATCTTTATATTCCTTCAATAAAGCAATTAATTTACTACTTACCTCTTGACTAAGCATCTGACTGACAAATGTTGGACGATCTTTCCCTTCGTCGCCAATATTCACCTTTATCAAAGGGTCTTGTACTTGAGGATGCCCTGGCTTGGTGATCCTCATTACTTCATCGTCTAAGTTTCTTGTAGGTACTTCCTCCTTTAAGTAATCCACTTTGTTGACTTCTCAACCAATATTTTGCTCCAATTCGAACACTGCTAACTTGTTTCCCATCGTCTTTATTGCTGCTTTTTTTTTGTCTTCTCTTTACATTCCCTATTGAAAGTCATTAATTTGGCTTTGAAAGCTTGAATATCAGCTATATTTTCTTGTCGCGGCAAATCATTAGAGTTCCTTGATTATCTTTTTACCAATTACTGGCTCTTCAAGGGCCACTATATTTGGCCTCATTTGATTGAATATTTCAGTAAGTGCATCTACTGAAAATGATTTTTTGCTCTGTGCGATAATTTGAGTCTCTTCCCCATCTTAAACTACCCTCACAGGTCCATAATTTCCTTCGTACATGAACCTTTCTACTGAATTTGCTTCTGCAACAAATGGTATGTGGTTTGCTTGCACCACTTCTGCTTCGCCTTTGTCGTTCCAAAAAACCAAGCATTAGTGGAGCGATGAAGGTATGCATCGACTCCTGTGAATTCAATCTCTTCCTAGTAACACATTGTAACTAGTAGGACCATCTATCAAGAATAAAACTGTGGTCCTAGTAGTTGTTCCCATATTTATGCTCAGTGGCATTACCCTTTTAGCTGAAGTTTCTCCCCCATTGAAACTTGTGAGAAAAACTTCTGTTGGAATCATATCGCTTTCTATCTTTGCAAACTTTCTCATCATTCTGGACGGGATAGTATTTATTGCTGCTCCATTGTCAATGAGCACTTTTGCCACAGGTATACCATTGACTAAGGTCTTCACATACAATAGTCTCAAGTGCTTGGTTAACTTCATAGTTGATCTCTTAAAAATGACCTTTTCAGCTGCATCTATTTTCACTTCTTGTTTATCCTCCACTGAATTATTCTCTTGTGACAAATTCATGTGCAATATTTCACATTGAGTCTCTGCTTCTTGGGTTTCCTCCTTATTTTCTTCTAATGCCTCTTCTTCGGTTGTCCAACCTATAGGGGGAAGTAACATTTTTGGAGGTGACCCATATTTCTCAGAGCGAAGCACCCTCACCGTTCTCTTGGGCATCCCATTTAATACATAGTTGTCAAAAGAACGCCCAGATGGTTCGTCCAACAAATCCACTTCACTGACACATTCTTGATGCAATTGCTTGAGTAAAGTGTTGTGCGACACTCCTCTTCTTCTTCTCTCTGCTTCTAAGTCAATTTTCTCTTCAATGTCAATCATGTCATCGTCATCTTCTTCATCATATACCTTCTGAGACATTTGGCCTTCTTCACATTCCAGCACACATACTTCTTTCTCTTTATCTTCCCTTTCCTCATCTTCACTTTCTTTGCTTTTGAATTCATTGGCTAGTAGATAATTATTAGCCATAACAGAAGGTAAGGTACCAAATTGCATGTTGTGAGGTCGCTCTGGATCTTCTTCATCTTCTTTCCACGCTCAAATTTTGATCTTCCAGAAGAAATTTCTGGTAACTCTTCCATTGATTACCCATACTGGCCTCTTTATTATCTTTAAGAACATTTTTGTTGGCCACCTCAAGCAATTTAGGTGCCTTAGGACGTGATGATCCCTGTTGTTGCCTCATCATTCGTCTATAATTCTTGAAAGATACAACTCTTCCTGCATTATACTGGAATGAATGTCATATATTTGGTAGCGAGGTTGCGGCCTGAATGTTCTCTCATTGTTTATCAGTCTGAACTCTTTCAAAAGGCGGTCCCCTATAGAATGATACACCACGTCCTCCACCGGGCTGGAAGTTTGGGACAACATCAGGACAATGGTGATATCGCCACGTTCCTAGTCTTTCCATACTTTCATCCACTTCTACCTTGCATCTAGCACACAAGATGTCTTCGTCTTCTCTAGGCTCATTTTCTTTGATATGCTCAAAAATGTCGGGATATGACTCATAATCTTCTTCTCCATCATGTACAATCAACTTGAATCTTGGCAACTTATTTTTGAAACCAGCTGCCACCATGTTTACCCCAAGTGGCTGTGGAAAATGATTTTCATCCACTGTCATTTTCTTCTCAGCCTCAAATGTGATTCGCCCTAACTCAATGGCATCCTGTAATACATGACGGAAAATCAGGAAATTGTTAATCATATGTGACCATGCATTGTGTCATTTACAATTTTTTTACCATTAACTTGTTCAAGGTTTGGCAATTTATGCTTGTCGCTCAATTTTATCTTCTTATCCTTATACAGTTTATCGAATATAAGGTCAACTTTGATCACATCAGATGGGAATATCCTAGCCTTTTTATTTTCATCTTTTATAGGCTCATTCTTGCCCAACGTTCTAAATTTGGCAATTATAGGACAAGCATATGTATCTCACTTAATCAATTCGGCCAAATATACTTCCGTCTGATCGTAATATCCGTCATTAACAGCATGAAAATCAAAATTTGGTCTCTATAATAAGTCCTTTTACTAGAGTTTTTCATTTTTTTCTTCTTCTCTTATCAAACGTTCATATCTAATCACGTTAGCACTCAGTTGAAAAAGGTCAGGAAATTCTCCGTCCTGAAATTTCTTTTTTAAATCGAAATTTAGACAACTTTGAACGATTTTGACGAATTCCTTTTCGGGTAGAGGTACAAAATATTTGCTCATAGCCGTCTTAAACCTCTGAAGGAAACCTAGAAGCCCATTCGTTTTGGCATTTGACATAAATTCGCCAAGTTGGCTAAAGTAACTTCAGATTCAATTTTGTAAAACTGAGCGTGGAATAATTATTCTAGTTGTTGCCAAATTTGAACATAATTTGATGGCAAATTAATAAACCAGGAGAAAGCTACTCCTGTTAACGAACTAGGGAACATTCTCATTTTGTGATAATTAGTTACTTCACCACTTTACAGTGTGAATCGCCATATATGTTCCAGAGTATAAACTTCTCCCAGACCAGTAAATAATGAAAATCCTGGTACTTTGTACCTTCTAGGCCACGAATATGCTTGATCTACCCAATCAGGATATGCGTTTGTGTAAGTCGGCCTATAACAAAACGTTCCCCAAAAGCCATTTGATCATGTACTATTTTCCATAATTTGATTCCTCAACACAACGTTGGGATCATATGGAACTCCTATATGTTGGTTCATTGGTGAAATTACTTGAGGCCTAATGTTAGGTCCTTGGTTTGAGGCAAATACGTCGTTATTTAAACCATTATTACCGTTAGCCTGAGTGTTTCCACCATCATTAACACGCTGGGTGTTCTGTCCATTGATTTGGACATTGTCTCTTGTATTTGAGTTACTCCCAGGTTTGATATTTCATTCCCACTATTCAAATTTAACATTCCACTACCCCCTAGTTTGAAGTAGATGGTCCAAAAGGTCTATTCCCTTATTCGGACCTAGGACTGGGGAATTATGTCTCATAATCGTCCTGGCTTGAAAGTGGTTCCCTATAGTTGGTACAACTGGTTGACACATCTGGCCCACTAACTTATTCATGATTTCATTCAAAGTGTTTAGTTGTTTGGCTATATTACCATAGTGTGCATTTCCATTTTGAGTAAATATTTTCATATTATGAATACTTCGTAGATTTACCTGTTCAAGGACATCTTATGTAAGTTTACTAAGCAATGCACAATGGTTGAAGGACTCAATTTTGTCATTGGCTCGTAACGACTTTGACTACTTTGACTATGTCCCTCTGTTCGTGGAGTATTTTGCTGCTCTTCATATCGTTCGATCATAGACTGGACTATTCCTTAGCTTACTGGCTCCTCATCGGAGTTCTTATGAGGCATAATGCTTCACTTTTCGTATCCTCAAACACCAATGTCCCACCGGACGTGCCAAATTGTTTCGCGTGGAAATCGCTAACAATTAAAAGAAAGTTCAGATGATTGTGTAAAGAACAAACCCCTCGAGATAAAGTCCCAACGAGTGGTGCTTTATTTATGAAGATTACAATTTGCAAGAAGCAAAACACCTTCAATGGGCATAAGCACACAAAGTAATTGAAAGTTGACAGGAAGAACTAAAAGAAATGAAATTACATAATTTTATGTTTGAGAGTGATTGATTCTGAATCATTCTTTCTATGTCTTCTTTTCTCTTTTATACTCTTTTGATAGTTTTCCTTGTAGAGCCGTTCAAAAACTGCTTATCGCCCTATAACTACCCACTTTCTTCATAATGGCTGACGTGTCAAGGAACCACCGTTTTTAATTGTTGTCATTACTCCCCTCTTTTAACTGCTTGCAACCGAGATTTTTGGATCGTGGAATGTAATAAGATTGCCCATTAACGGTTTCAATAACTACCGATTTAAATAACTAAACGCTATATTCGCTCAGATCTTGGCGTCTCGAAGGCTTGGGCGAGAATGAGACCGTCACTCTGAGCGACAATAAGACACTTCATTCGTTCAGATCTTGGGCGTTCTGCAGGTTTGGGCGATGATGGGCTTCTGCTATATTTTACAAGGTCTCATTTGAGTCAATCCCTCGAATTTCCTAACTGTGCTCCATTTCTTGGACAATTTAATTGGGCCTCATTTTTATATGTCAACTGAAAGTAAGAATATCTAATTGTGTAACACTATGTACCAATCACTCTAAATAGTTTAATCAAGCAAAACTAGTTGTGACTTGTGCAATTTTACTACTCATTCATTTAAAAAATTAAGATTATCATTAACTTTTTTCATTTTTATCATCACGTACACGGCCGAAAAAAGCGGTATCAATGATGATGATTATTATTTTCGTAGCTGATATTTCTTTCGGTAAAATATATAATCAAAAGCTTTTTTTTTTTTTTTCCATATCATCGTGTTTTTTAAGTAGTGATCTAGTAGGGCAAATTAACAATCTCACCCTCAACCATTTTACATAACTATCATGTCAATTGCTATCAATTATAAATCACAATGGATCAGTAGTTGACTCATATTCATGTCAAGAGAACCTTATCGAAGTTAATCGAGCCATATGTGAGTTCATGATAAAATAAGCGAGCATTTGTAACATGAGACTTTATAATTACGACGCAAACAATGAGCAAATGTACTTAACTAGTGATTGGTTTATTCAACTATTCCACATCAACAGAAATCGTTATCAAGACACATGTGAATATGAGTGTAAAGTATGACTACATAACCAATGAATGGAAGATACGTGGATATTGAATAAAACATGAAAAGGCTAACAAATTCAGATACAAGTTCACTTATCAATGGCTGCGACGTGGCATAAACACACAAAAAACAATTTTTTCACGCTATGTTTACAAAAAAAAAAAAAAACATTTTTTTGGGGAGAAAAAGAGCATTTAAAGTAAACAAATAACTTTTAAAAAAAAAGTTCTAATATAGATGGTTTCCACCTTATTTTAAAATTTTAATGTCAACAACGAACTTCCTAACAAATATACGATGGACTTGATAGTTCTCATTCCAAATAGTTTTAAATTTGCAAATCTCTGAAGTCAGTCTAAAGTCTCTCAATAATTTTTTTGAGGAATTTAGTTTTTGAAAGAAATCATATTTATAAATAAAGATGTTATACCAACAACTTAGCCTCCGTTTACCAAATTTTATAAATAGTCAATTTTCATTTTCAATAAAACATTCCAATGAATTTACAAATATTATCCACTTACTCACCATTCATTTTATCTGTTTACAAATTAAAGCAATTCGTCTAATGAATGCTACTTCCCTTGCCTTTTCATGTTCATCAAAGCATCGATCAAGGGAGACACATACATGGATATATTATTACATTTCCATTTTCAATCTTTAGGAAATTCATGTTATTTTACAATTTTATTGTATCCAAGGTTTTAATATATATTAATTAATTTCATGTTTTGCTAATATTTTATCATTAGGCGTGAGTTGACTATTTTTAAGAATTAGTGGAATCATGCATTATGTATCTTTATATAAAGGGAGATGATATAAAGAGAGATGCAACTCATACATAAATAGGCAATAATAGATTGTCATATAACATTATATAAGTCATTATGTAAATCTCGATGTATATGTAGCAAAATCTTTTATATAAAGAGAGATGCTACTCGTACATAAAAGTCCGCATTAATTTATTGTGCGTTGACCTCTTTCATGTGATGGGGTTCTAAACTTGGGTGTATACTATGAGGTGTACAAGTATTATTTTCCTCATATAAATATGCAAAATCAATGAAGAATTGGTAGAATGAACTATTTTGCAAACACATTGTTTGTAATTGGAGGTCATGGGTTTTTCCTCGAATTACCAATATCATTTTCAAGAGGTCCAAATTTTCTCGAATTAACCTAATCTTCTTCTCATATTCTTTTTCTATTTTCTCTTTGCGAACAATAAGTGTTTCTTTTGGTAACAGTGCAGAAGATGCATTTGTTGCTTAAACAACGAGTGGCACGATTGAAAGACTGGATTTTACAGTAGACTTTCAAAAATAAACTTCGTTAGAACATTAGACGCAAAAATGTACTCTTTAACCAAGCAGTCCAGTTATCAAGTACATAAGTAAATGGATATTAAGAAGATCTAAATATCATCAAGGCAACTCACCTTGGCACGACAAACGAATGGCCTACAATTTTGTGTCCTTTTGGTATATCGTTCCTTTGAAGACAATAATTCAAAAGCATCTCTGCAGGCCGTGGTGTTTATTGCATACCGACATTCTGTAAAATTGTACATGAATTGACCATTAAAGAAAGATTCTTGCTTTCAAATCAAGAAGAATAATATTATGGATTTTGCTATATATACAAGATTACACCTCCCTCACAATAGATGAGGTCTACACCCAATAAAAAATTCATGAACCCCTTATTATGAGGGGACTATCAACCTCGATGTACATACATCAAAAATTTAATACTATATAATATCAGTCTATGTGACATTATACAATAGTTTTAGTTAAATGTGAAATTATGTAATTTATTTAATTATATTTTTTATTTAATAACATTTAATTGCGTTTGATTGACTTTATTTTTCATAAAAAATATTCATTTTCTACCCAAATTCTTACTTTTGAAATATTTGATTGACATTTCAAAAAAAAAAATTCAAATGATGGTCGTATGATCATATTTTCCTCAAAGATAAGGAAAATACTTTTTTGTAAAGTTATATTTTTATTTCTTAGATAATTTATACTTCCCAAAAATTCAATTCTATAAAAAATTACAATATTTTCTAAGTTAAAAATTAAACAAATCAAAAACATTTAAATGACAATTTTTATGCAAATATTTATACAAGTTCCATGTTTGCAATCAACAACACCCTTAGTGTCACAAAGACTGGACATTAATTGTGATAAATATATTACTAAATCAATAATGAGTCGATAATTGTCACACGCCGGCATGGGGTAATCATCAAATAAAATCGAAAGGACAACACCTCTCTCTCATATGGAAATATCAAATTGCATTTACATCCCACAACGTTTATTACATTTCAGTTTTGAACTCACTGATTGAGGAAGTAAGATTTCAGCAACTTTCAATGATTTTTATTTTATTGTTTCCTTTTACAAATAATAATTTATCAAAAAAAAGGGAAAAACTCAAAAGTTCAAGGCAAGACTTCCCATCTACTGTTTTTTTCTTTCCCTTTTCCTTTTTTTTCTTTTTACTGAAATGATTAGTATTCGGTAGAGATAAATATTATTTCGTTAAAAATAAGATGCGTTATAAACTAGAAAGAAAAATAGAGAACAAAAGAGAAAAACCAATAAAACTGTGTGTTTTATTGAGAACTAAAATTTCATATTTATAAGGAAGAATTGGGGATATGATGGTAATAATTTATAGAATTGTATGGATACAATTGTTATTTACTAATAAATTTGTCATTTACAATACTCCTCCTTAATTGATACATTACAAAGTATATGCCTCGTTAAAATATTGTCAAAAAAATTTAGTGGGACAAAATTTGATCGAAAGAAAAAGAGTAAAACTACACCCCTTGATGGCAATTCTTGTATCAATTTATCATTGTCATGTTTGTCGATGTCTTCAAATAACACCATCTTCATACGAGATATTTATCAACCTTTGATAATTGTAGTAACATAATGATTCAAAAAATATCTCATGTTGATCTCTTCAGTAGTCTCATACATATCATAGTATTATTTTGAGGTCAAATGTCTTTTAGGTTATAGACATTCAATACACAAAGAATATGTTTCGTTAAAATCTTATTAGGAAAAATCCTATGAGAAAATCCTAATAAAGGAAAAAAAAAAGTACATTATTCTTTTAAATGCGTTATAAAAGATGTCTCGTTAAAAGCATTGCCAGAACAAAACATTGGCTAAGGGAAAAAGAGTACGGCGCATATTCACTCCCCCTCATGATAATATTACTTAAATTATGTTTCAAGTATATTAAATTATTAAGGATAATATCAAATTTATATAAGATAAATTTACTATAATCACATTTTTATATGCATATCAAATTTCATACATTGTCACGATAACAAGGTAGAGACTTGTGATTATTTCCACGGCATAATAACTTATCTACTTATACAAGTATTTGCGAAATTCAAATGTAAAGAGTCATACATTTCATATTACGACTTTACTTTTTCCATTTTCATTTTGCTTAAGCATACACCTTTAGGTGTTTAAATTGTAGATCCAGAAATTTCAGATTTCTCTAGTAAAATCAATTTTATTAGGATTGCGTCTAGAAACTTCAGATTTTTCTAGTAAATAGTTTAACATTATTGTTTGTTAAATCAGTTATCGACTTCTCAACTAAACTTACTAAAAGATTGAGATTTAAGCTCATTCGTATTAACAAGACACGCTGTCTTAATTATATAATCTAAAATTATGCTCATAATTTGAACAGTAATTTCGCAAACTTCGGGTTGCGAACACCATTTAATCATTTAGTATTTATATCAAATCTATTAGATACAAATAATATGTAGATGATTAACATAGTTAAAAACTATTGGGAATTTAGTCCATATTTTAGTTAGTAATGTTTAATGATTAATTGTTGATAAAGAGAACAAATAGCATATATGAATTTATTGGATTGAAGAATCTGCTGATTTTTCGTTGAATGCCCATTTGATTTTAAATTTCGCATCATTATTGATCTAATGAGGTCCATCGGTCATGCCAAACAAATCGAACTTTTTATTCAGTATAAGATTAATTCAATTATTTAATTTCAAAAAATATGATTAAACATTATGACCTTGTTTTGATTCCCATTTTTTTAAAATACATTCTTCTCTCTTCATTTCAATCACACATTCTGCATCAATCTACTATTCTAAAATACATTTTTTTTTAAAAAGAATGTGACTCAAATACACCCCCCATATAATCATATAATAATCAATGTTCACATGACATAAGTCGTATGTTTTTCTTTAGTGATAAACACAAATTCATAAGCTACACACTATATATTCTTCGAAACATGTGATATTTCAAGAGTATGTTGTATTTTATTATCGTTTCTTCAAGAACAATATATCAATATTTTTCTGGAATATTGAAATCATAATTTGTGCTTTTCAATAGCAATATAATTTATGTTATATTTTATTTAATTATGCTCTTTGGGAACATGTAAAATATAACTAGAATATCAATATATAAATACGTAGCAGAAGAATGGACAAATAAAGAAATAGAGTAATAATTCGTGATTTTGACGAGAAATCGATCAATATTCTTCTAAAATAATGAAATTGTAATATCATGCTCTTCTGGAGCAATAAATATATTCTTTTAGAACGTTATTAATGTTGTGTAACTTCAGGAGTAGTAACAAATTATTTATAATAGACAAATTTATCATTAATATTCTTCTGGAATATTATTAATTATATGTGTTTCTCCATGAGTAACAAAATATACAAATATAATATTCTTTTTTAAGCAATACTACAATATTCTTCTGAAATGTTGATTTAAATTCTTTCCTTCCATGACTAATATACAATAATATTGAATAAAAAAATTACGTTAAAATAAAAATTTATTTATCATAAATTGGTATAGTTAAATCAATATATCATATCGAATAACTATACCGCTTTGTTATATAATTTAAAGTTAAAAGAATACTTAGATTTTCATTGAGCAGATTAAAAAAGTTTATTTATAACCTCAATTGGCTACAACTTCTTGTCTTTCTTTGATTGAAGAAAAAAATTATATTTCAAATGACTAAAAATTTGAAAGCGGAAAGAGAAATAAATTTTGCTAACTCAATTGGTTAGAATTTTGTGTTGATAACGTGTTATAAATTATATAAAAAAAAATAGAGAACAAAAAAAGAAAAGCCAATAAACTTGTGTGTTTTATTGAAAATTAAAGTCTTATATTTATAGGAAAGAATAAAGGATACAATTGTAATAATTTCTAGAACTGTAAGGGTATAATTATCATTCCCTAATAAACTTACCATTTATAACAATATGTAATATCTAAGCCTCCGTTTAGTAAATTTATAAGTAAATTATAAAGAGGAACACTAATAGTAGTTGTAGTTATGAATTTATAAATTTGTACTCAAATGGGGGCTTAATACCTTTCGTACCAATACTTAATAGTCCATTGAAAAGATATAGAATTTTACGTTATTGCTTGATAAGTTTGGTAATATGTAAAGAAAAATTATTTCAAGAGGAAAGAAAAAGCGACTTATCATATTATTGTTCTCTATTTTTTTACTATCTTTGTCTACTAAAGATTTTTACAAGGGATGCCTGAGAAAATTTATAAAACAAAGAGTTGGTAGTATATTAAATATGGCATTGGTTAGTACTAGTGCAATCGTAGAAGAAAATGAAAGAAATAGCTTAATTTCTTATACCAAAAATATACTTACATGGGTCAACATTGATACTAAAAGACGAAAATCAAGAGACAAATGATATTAGATATCTCCAGTATTTCTAGTTGTATATGATAAGTGTTAAAGTTGCAAGTCGAAGAGGGTGAAAAAACTTGAGGGACCTTGTGCCCAAAATTAGGGATTGTGTGTATATTAGAAATATTATCTAGCGAAAGGCTATATCTAGTACCAGATCAATTATTTGGATTATACCACCTTTGTCAAAACTACAAAATTATTTCGTTAAAATTAATGATTGACTTTGATTAATTATATCTATACATAGGCTTAATATGGCATGAACAAGCATAACAATGCAAGACAAATTTGCACAAATAAAGGGCCATTTGGTCAAACTAATCCCAGCTTAGGTATTTGTCTTTTGAATTGTAAACAAGAAGTCCCATATGTCACTCTAGCATTTTTTTAAAAAATATTTGAATTCTTTAATAATATTACTCTTTAAAAAAATTGTTAGTTAAATTCAATTAAATAATTAAATAAATAGTCAGTCGTATTCAGAAAACATTAACATGAAGACGAAAAAGGAACAAAGATAGAGTTGAAAATGGCCATTCACCGGCCTACCATTTTGTTCCCATTCTCAAATAAAATTAAAAGGCAAAATTGTACTATTGGCCCTCATATATAATATGCAGCAAGTTTCTCTCTAATCATTAAAAAAGTAAGTTTGTCCTCAATATTTTACTTTAATTACACAATTCATCCTTAATGATCGTAATAATCTAAATCAGTCAATCTGTATTGCATTGTCACATGGTATTCATGAAAATATACCTCTTTTCAAATTCCTAAATTTATTATAAGTTGTAAAGTAAAATCCAGCTTCATAAATTGTATGCACGAGTTTTACATGACAATATAATAAAAATTTAGATAGTTTTGAATTATGACGTGCATTATCAAAGTAATAATGTGCAAAAAATGCATCTTTTTTTCTTGATTTTGAAACAACTTTGACAAAATATGTTTCCAACCGAGAAAATAATGATTTTTAGTTTTTGTCATTAGTTACTAATTGGGCCACGAGAGTGGAAAAATATTGTTATATAGCACAATTGGTTGAACAATGAATCAATTGGGTCCAATCGAAACCTAAATTGGTGGTACGTAGCATTACTTGAATGGAAAACGCGTGTTGGATTTGGGGTGAACATCAATGAGGCCGGATTAACTTTTATGAGTCTCGTTCGAAGCGAAGTGAATATTAGATTGATTTGTGCCACTATTTTGAAAGGCAGGATATTGACTTACTGCTTTTCAAAAGTTGATTACCAATGATGCAATATTCCCAAATTAAAAACTACTTGTACAAGTACCCTCCTAAGTCCTAACACCCCAACCCCAAATCCCAAAGCTTTACTTTTGACATTTCCATTCTAAAAACACACACTGAAAGGTGTGAATGGTTGTTTTTGAGATTGAAACCACCGCAACTACCACCATCGGCAGAGGCGGTAGCAGCAGGGTCACACTGTGCAATGACGAAGTTACCCTTGTCAACAAAGTGTTACTATCTGAACACGGCTCTCTAAATCCAAGGTGGGTTTGGGGTTTCCACAGATGGAGTACAATGTAGTACTTTGAAAACTCCTTTGCCTTGATATTCTGCGTGGATGAAGGCAGACAGAATGGGGCCAGGCATGATTTTACAATTTTATTTAGAAAAAGATATAATCCTTTTTAGTTTTTTCTAACCCATGGAAGAAATGAATTATTACACGTTTTTTGTTTTAATTTTCCATATTTTTCGTGCGAATTTAGAGGATGTGAAGAGCCAATGATGCATCATCAAATAACCCTAATGCAGAGTGAATATTGTGTAATGGAGCATCTGAGAATGGGGAAATTGATACATTTTAAATATTTATGTAAGCAAGAAAACACTGGTGTATTTGATGATGTACTGCTCTTTCCCAGTTTTCAATTGTTAATATAAGTTCATAGTTGATTTGTATTTCATTTTTCCATTTTTTTCCATTTTGTCTTCTAGTGTTTTGTTTGTTTTAGCATTTATAGTTACAATGCCTGATCTTCATGTAAAACTCGGTATGAGTATGGATCATTTTTTTGCATTTAAAAGGACAATTGAAGTTGAACAACGAAAAGTTGGCCTTTACTTGTTTGAGGCAAAAATGGATTTTTTATGCTCTTTGGAAAAAAGATGAAAAAATGGATGTATCTTTTGGTTTATGTAAGAAAAGAGCCTTCTTACTTGAGTAGCTATTTAATGATCTTGCAGTTGAAGGAATTTACTAGAAATGCTTTACATTTAGTTTTTTCCTCAAGAGTAGAACTGTTTTGTCCTGACACTGTTGCTGTCTACAACACGGAGTCAATGAAATTTTATCCTCCATGAAGATGAAGAGTACAATGGCTAGATGGTAAGAACCCGTGGCCTAGAGTTTTTGAACCTATTTTGGAAGTAGGTTTATGTAGGAGCAATCATCTAGAAGGATAGTCGATTGGAGTTTGAACTGATAGAGACGGAGAGAGGAGACAGTTTAATATTAATGTGATTAACGAATTTCTTGTTGCCTTGTTTGAGAATATTGTTATCGTTTTATTCTCGTATGATCGTATTTGCAGTTGTTAAACTTTTAATATCAGATTTTGTGAAATAATTTTGGATAAGTACTTGCAGACTATATGATTTTGAGTATGAACAGTGCTTGCGGACAGTATTAAATAAGAAAGACAAATCTAAAATCTTGTTCATAGTACTCACTATTCTTGCCTTGCTTATTTCTAACTCTTTTTCATGTAGTAGAATTACTCTAGAGCTAAGGAAAACAAAAGATTCTTTAAAATTTTATATCACAGCTCATTAAATTAATTCTTCAACCCGGCTGTTATTCTGTAGCTTCATTCACTTCTATGTGTTTTCAAATGTTGTTTAAAAAGTTTTGCTTCATTTTCTTTTTATCTATTTTTTTTCTATTATCTACTCCTCATGAGGAACAGAGCTAGCTGTCATGGTTATTAATTGATCCCTTGAACGAGTATTTACCTTTTTTGCAGTCAACATACTCTCTTAGGTTGAATGTACTCTGTATTCATAACCCTTTTTTTTATTTTTTGTAACTAAACCCCAGTTTGACAATCATTCTTGCAAAAAAATAAGTTTTTGAATAGTAAATTTTTGGAGAATGTGTGATTCTAAAGTAGGAAAAAGTTTTGAGATTACGTAAATAATATTTTATCATGAGAATGTGTGATTGAAAATGAGTATGTGAAGAAAAAAGTTTTGAAAGAATGGTTGTCAAATAGGGGCTAAATATCCCTATCTTGCTTCTTTTTCCGTCTTGCGTGTGCTTGCCTTATCATATTATGTTACATTTATGGTATGATAATGTATTAAAATATATATTGTGTTGTGATCTATAACTGCTATTCATTTGTATTACATCTTCGATATGTACTCTTCAAACCGGTCAAATGACATTGTCTATCTTGCAGTCAGTATACTTTCAACTTGTTATTGAAGTTTTCTGTGATAGTAATGATAGGAAAGTGTTATTTTGCTCTTGCTTTCATGCAATACATATATGCAGTTTCGTTAGTTTGGCATACAGACTGTCAAGATCTAGCACTAGAACTACATAAATTGCTGTTCAAGTCGGGTATATTTCTATCGAGTAACATTGAAGTTATTTCTACATAAATAAACAATATTAACTATTTATGCATACTCTTGCTGCTGCTGTTGTTGTATCGGGTCAATGCTATATTATGCAATCTTGGCAATAGTGTCAAAAAGCCACGTCTATCGATTTTTCATGAATTTAACTAGGGATTCCTGAGCTCTAACTGTATGATGAAACAAATCTTGTCGGACTATTGCTGAATTCTGTTATGTTTGTTTGTGTCTTTTGGGGATTGGAGTAAATAATGTAGTGATTGAGCAATTCAGACAAGTTCAGGCTCATTTTAACCTGGCTTGAACCTGTTCAATAATATTTGGTCTGGGCATATTTGTAATACGAGACAATTATGGCCCAACTACCCTCACCCAAAAGACAGTAATACTCCACTCACCCGCCACAGTAGAAAGTTAAAATAAAAAGAGGATGATCATAAAAAAATGAAAGATATGATAGATAATTGAGATTGACATATATCCATATCTTGTAATTGATCGGATCATATTGACGAAATTATTATAGTTTTACGATAAACGAACAAATTTGGTTTAATTATACCATGTGACATTTTTCATCATATGTATTGTTTGACACATTATTAAATGTCAATTTGGGACGACGGATGTGAATTGATGATAAATTAAAAATGAATATTTTAGTTTATCGATTTTGATTAGATCAAATTGATAATCACGTAGTTAGACATCGTGATCGAAAACTTGATGAGTCACACACAAAAAGAAAATCACAAGAATGAGATTCTAATTAATTAATTAATAACTGTTTTACAATTAATTAATTGGGTTTTTGTTAATAGATCCGAATCAATTAATTCATGGATCGAATTTAATTAATTGGATTGGACCGGGTTAAGTTTAAAAGACATGTCAAGCCCACTTAAACTTACATTAACAAGCTAATATGGTTTTTGAAAAAAACATATAACAGAATGTATATTATTGCTTACATTTAAAAAAAAATATATATATAATTCTCTCATTCTTATTTCCTGTGTGGATTTTCATTGGAGGTTGAACAGCTGCAGATTGCAAATCGTGATTGTTCGTGTTTCAAGATCAGTAAATGAGTTTTCAAAATTTACAAAAGGCACAACTTATATCACTGTTTCTTTCTAAACACAATAAAAAATTTTGGTGGGAATTGAAATTTATTTTATTTTTTGCGGTGCATGTTAAGTAGATTCCCAACATTATTATCAGAGTTTACTTTGTGCTTATTAGAAACTGTTTTTCTTGATATAACAATTAAAAGTTGATTCTTGTTGTATTTTTTGAATCTAACAATTTAGAAAAGTTAATTTTCATCTTTAAAAATTTGTTTTGAAAAGAAAATCAATTTTGGGTTGAAAATCCGATTCGAAACAGGTGGGCTGGCAACAGCAGTCGCCGCCGACGTAAAGACATGGGAAAACAGCATCACTTCCTCGTCGTAGATGCACCTCGCAAAGTAGCAGACGTTGCTTCCCAGCTTGCGGTGACAAGCGTCACTATGAATAGAGGCGTTAGTTGTCGATGTCAACTGGAGCGGCATTTTGTCGTGGCTATTGTTGCAGTGCGATCGCTGCTCTTATGTAGCTACGTACGACACGTTGCTGTTACAGTAGCGTCAAGCGCTACCGATATGCCGCCGCTATTGTGAAGGCATCGGGCAATAGTCGGTGCCGCCCAAAGAATATTAGGGTTTACATGTAGAGTATTTGGGACGAGGGCCTCATATGAAATTTGTGAAATTTCAGGCCACGGCTACAATTATGATGAGAGGGGTCAAGTTGCAATCTTATAACAAAAGACATGTCTTGCAATTTTCAAAATTGAATGACTTGTTTTTATTTTTAAAATTGGGGTCAAAATGCAATTTCAAAATGATTTTGAATTTAATTATTAATAAAATTTGAATTTCAAGAGGGTTTGACCCAAATTTAAATTTTATTTAAAATTGACGATTTTATGTCATCATTAAAATTAGATTTTAACTTAAATATTAAACTTTGACTCGAAAT